>JAFDUT010000026.1:82500-152797 GCA_017309665.1 Coelopa frigida
TTTTATTTCTCTATGTTAATTTTGGTATAACGTATAGTTCAAAGTTTTGGGTCTTAAGCTTACTGAACCACTTTATATCAGTATCTTCATTCAATACAGTTATTTTCAGTTATCTGTTTTTTTTTTTTGTTTTTGTTTCACAATAAACTGACATTGTAACAAAATATCTATTGCTTTACTTTATAAAATATTTTTCACTCTCTCAAAATTTGGAATATTAAACGAAAATTGGTATATTATACCTCGGCAGAAGTACTTCGAGGATATTTTTCCTAAATTCTTATGTAGGCAATTGGAATTCTAACTGACGAATTGTGATTTCAATCCTACGCTTTCGGGAATAAAATTTACGCATTCTGAATTTAAAGTTAAACTTTTGGAAATAAATCTTGAAGAGTGTTGATGTAGAATGTATTTTATAGCCCGTTCCAAAACAGAAGAACAATTTCTAGTTTCATTTTTCGATGCGCAATGAGAAATTATTTCTAGAACTTACAATTTTTTTGGAGCGTAATTTTTTAATATTTTTGTACAGTTTTTTCTTTATGTTTATGTTTTTTCTGTTTACAAATTCAAGAATTTATATCATTTTGAAGCGACTGAAGTAGAAAAATTGTCCGAATAAAAGTCCGGCTGATATTTTATTTTCTCACCTCAATTAGAATTTTTCTGAGTCCACTGATGAATTGTTCGTTAAACTCACATAAAGTACAACACATATGGTTGAAAACAATACGACTGCTTTTAATCATAAACGATTTGAGTTTATCCACTCACGAGCAGAAACGTTAGAATCTGTCAGTATTGGAATATACGGTTCGTGAGTTGTATTCATGATCACTAGTATATTTTTCTGTAGTTCGAGGCTATTTTTTCTTGTTTCTCTATACGTATTTACAAAAATATTTTATTTAACTTAAGTTTTTTTAATTATAATACATTAAATTTATATCAACCAAAACACATATTTATATTCATGAATGAAAATTCCCCACAAACTTTTTCCTTTTCTCAAAGTAGGCATCGTAAATTCCGCACGAATATTTTCCCTTTCCCGAACTAAAAATATTTCCGGAGAGACACCTACTATTAAAAATGGCGATGGAAATTTCTCCCCGAATTTTTTGCTGTTGCGGAATTTTATAGGAAAAATAAGAATGGGAGTTAATAAACCATAACAAAATCAGAATCAATGCGCAAGAACTAATGTTCGTCAGGACGCATTTCCACTCCAACTGAAGGGATTGAATCTTCTCACCTATTCCGCCCACATACCACTATGTAGGGTAATCTCATTCAATGCACATCAATGTTTTGTATCTCCGTTTAATTCAAAATAAAATTTGAGTTGAAATTAATTGTTTGATAATAATACGACAGTGACAGCGATTTGAACATGAACTTCGAAGTGAGATTTTTCATTCCGGGGGAAACTCATTCCGATGGAGACTGACGGAGATTCCTATAGCCTGTTCCAAAACAGAAGAACAATTTCTATTTTCATTTTTCGATGCGCAGTGAGAATTTATTTCTACAGCTTTACATTTTTTGGAGCGTAATTTTTTACTATTTTTGTACTGTTATCTGAACTTTATGTTTTTTCTGATTACAAATTCAAAAATTTATATCATTTTGAAGCGACTGAAGTAAAAAAAGTATGAATTATTATGAATTATGAAGCTGTTTTAGAACAGACTACATCTCCGGTTCAGGGTTCGGACTGTACTACGATCGTAGTAGATCTGCTTCAGTCAGATCAGAAAATTTTCCAAAAGTGAAGCAGATCTACTACGATCGTAGTATAGTCCGAACCCTGACTCTGAGTATAATATGCGTTCACACGAGCCAAATTTTCGGCTGAAAATCAGATTTTCATTTGACAGTTCTTCCAAGGCGAAAATCAGATTTTCGACTGATTTTCATCGAAAATCGATTTTGGGCCGAAAATCAGCGCCGTGTGAACATGCTATAATGAAACATTTTATGAGACGCTTGAAGTTGTTCATGCTTATGCGTATGATGCTTTTCTCGCATCATACGCTTTGTAAATTTCAAATTAAGCCAATTTTCAATGATGAATGAATGAGACACTTCAAAAGGGACACGTGTTCACTCGCTTCATTAAATGCAAATAAAAATTTTAAATGGATCGAAAAGAAATGGAGCCAAAATAACGCAGATTTTCCAATACTTCGTACATATCTCAATTGCGCAAATAACAATAAACAAGTTCGTCAATCGATAATATATTAAAATTCATATTTACTGATTTCTCTTATTAATCGATAATAGGTACAATCCACCGGCAAAAATATCAGGAGCTTAAGAACATATGCTAATACATCAGCAGAGTGTTGTCGCGATTACATTACGATTATGTATAATAAAATTATATTATCACCGAAGTTTCACTTCTTTCGCGTGTACTCTGTTGCACACATTTTTTTTTTATTATTAGGTGGCCTACAAATGTGTTCACCAAACTTCAAGGAATGATGAAAAATGAAATGCAAATACTCGACACACGAGCAGTTGAACATCTTCGAACTTTTCCTCGGGATACAGGAAGTAGGTAGAGAGAAACCAATTGGTATTGAGAACTTTTAGGTTGTAATTTGTAGTATGTAGTGGGTGGTCGGGGCCAGGATCATTCGAGTAGCTTCGATCTGACATCTACGGAACTTTCGTGAGCGAAGAGGGTGGAGGGAAACGTTTTGCGGAAAGTGTGTCGCTTGCAATTTTCTGATGCATTGTTTTGTTTGTGTTTGATGACGCTTCGCGTTGTTTGAGGGTTTTTTATTTTTGATTTCGTATGTTGTGATGACCCGAGCATTTGTACATCTTCGAACTGTTCTTCGGGACAGACCAAGTAGGTAGTGAGAAATGTTTTGTTGTCCGTCGTTTTTTGACTTCTTGGTCTGTTGTGGTAGCCCTATTGAAGCATTGATTGAAATGCCGTGCATATAAGATGAGATGTGATTAAGATGAGAATATTACGCGTATTTGGTTATAAATAGATTAATTCTACAATATTCACGGATTATTACACTTAAAAAAAATGAAATGATAAAAAAATGAAAAAAAAAACTAGCGCACCGGGGTCGCTTCGCTCCCCCGGTTTGCCTGGTCCACCCAGGCAAAATCTGTTAACTTCGGCCAGGCCGAAGTTTACATACCCTACACCCTGCATACAACGTTTATTAAAGGAAAAAGAGTGAATTTCTATCAATAATTAGTGAAAATGCATCATTACACTTCAATGCTATTAACTCCATTGTGCGATTTTCACAACTGTGGCCTCTTTCAAAGAGAAATTATATATTTGAAGCTATTTTCGTATTCCAAACACGATTATACCCTTTTTGTGTCGATTGTCTAATCTATGAATAAGAGTGAAGTTAGGAATCTTATAGGGGCCCATGTTTCTACAAAACGAAGTAGTTCTGGTGTTTGCAGCATTGTGCCATTGCTAATATCTTGAAAGTGCGAATAAAAGCTCAGCAATTTATGGAAGAATAATTGAATCGATGATTTTTTGTGTGCCATAAAATACATTATGATTTTAGTTGCTTTTCATATTTTAGATGTTCATTTCAATGCAGACAAAATCTGATTCAACAACAGACTTGAGAGGGTAGAAATTTTCAACAATATAAAGTCCAGAAGTACTTGCTGCGCTACTATAAGCAACATATAGTGCCGCGTGACTGATTCCACTTTGAAGATGAACAGCCATTTGGAGATATGTAGCTCCCTGACTTTTGCGGATTGTGATCCCGTCAGCAGGGCTTGTATTCTCTCAATCGTCACCTGCTCATTACGTTTATATTGAAAGGATATAATCAATTTTTTATGGGCGTCCATTGAGGTTCAGATGGATGTGGTCTCTTTCTTCTTGCATTCAATCCCACCTTTCATCAGCTAATAACATCCATAAAGTAGTTGGATTTCTTGTAGATCTACGATTTTGTATGGAAGGTGCTCGTGTCCTATAAGAGATATTTTCCATTTGATTCTTGGGAACTCTTAGTAGCAATATTTAATCTAATAACTGTCTATATGGTTTACCATATCCAACATTGAGCTGTAGCTTTTGAGCTGTAGCTTGTCAATTTTTAGTATGTAAACTGGTATCGGTGGTACATGATCAGACGCAAAAATTCATCTCTATATATACCATAGTTTATCATATATACCATATTCAACTTTTGCGTTATATGGGAGGGCGATGTTATCCATTTTTGACTTGTAAACTCGTATGAGTGGAACATGACCACACACAAAACTTTATCTCGATATATACCATAGTTCACCAGATATCCCATATAAACCTTTTGCTTTATATGGGAGGTGGGCGTGTCCGATGGGCGATGTTTTCCATTTTTATACCCTACACCCTGTGGGTAAGGGTATATTCATTTTGTCCTTCCGTTTGTAACGCATTAAAGGAGAGGTCGTAGGTATGGAAAAGTATATATATTCTTGATCAGCGTCACCTCCTGAATCGATTTAGCTATGTCCGTCTGTCTGTCTGTCTGTCCGTCTGTCTGTCTGTCTGTGTGTCTGTGTGTCTGTCTGTGGAAATAGATTTTGTGAAGAAACGGTAAGAGATACTGACTTGAAATTTTGGATTTAGTATTTCTATATTAATAAGCTACTTGTATGTAAAAATGGACGTAATCGGTCAACGGACACGCCCACCTCCCATATAAAGCAAAAGGTTTATATGGGATATCTGGTGAACTATGGTATATATCGAGATGAAATTTTGTGTGTGATCATGTTCCACTGATACGAGTTTAAAAGACAAAAATGGAAAACATCGCCCATCGGACACGCCCACCTCCCATATAAAGCAAAAGGTTTATATGGGATATCTGGTGAACTATGGTATATATCGAGATGAAATTTTGTGTGTAATCATGTTCCACTGATACGAGTTTAAAAGGCAAAAATGGAAAACATCGCCCATCGGACACGCCCACCTCCCATATAAAGCAAAAGGTTTATATGGGATATCTGGTGAACTATGGTATATATCGAGATAAAGTTTTGTGTGTGGTCATGTTCCACTCATACGAGTTTACAAGTCAAAAATGGATAACATCGCCCTCCCATATAACGCAAAAGTTGAATATGGTATATATGATAAACTATGGTATATATAGAGATGAATTTTTGCGTCTGATCATGTACCACCGATACCAGTTTACATACTAAAAATTGACAAGCTACAGCTCAAAAGCTACAGCTCAATGTTGGATATGGTAAACCATATAGACAGTTATTAGATTAAATATTGCTACTAAGAGTTCCCAAGAATCAAATGGAAAATATCTCTTATAGGACACGAGCACCTTCCATACAAAATCGTAGATCTACAAGAAATCCAACTACTTTATGGATGTTATTAGCTGATGAAAGGTGGGAGTGAATCCAAGAAGAAAGAGACCACATCCAACTGAACCTCAATGGACGCCCATAAAAATTGATTATATCTTTTCAATATAAACGTAATGAGCAGGTGACGATTGAGAGAATACAATCCCTGCTGATGGGATCACAATCCACAAAAGTCAGGGAGCTACATATTTCCAAATGGCTGTTCATCTTCAAAGTGGAATCAATCACGCGGCACTATATGTTGCTTATAGTAGCGCAGCAAGTACTTCTGGACTTTATATTGTTGAAAATTTCTACCCTCCCAAGTCTGTTGTTGAATCAGATATTGTCTGCATTGAAATGAACATCTAAAATAGGAAAAGCAACTAAAGGCACATTATGATTTTATGGCACACAAAAAATCATCGATTCAATTATTCTTCCATAAATTGCTGAGCTTTTATTCGCACTTTCAAGATATTAGCAATGGCACAATGCTGCAAACACCAGAACTACTTCGTTTTGTAGAAACATGGGCCCCTATAAGATTCCTAACTTCACTCTTATTCATAGATTAGACAATCGACACAAAAAGGGTATAATCGTGTTTGGAATACGAAAATAGCTTCAAATATATAATTTCTCTTTGAAAGAGGCCACAGTTGTGAAAATCGCACAATGGAGTTAATAGCATTGAAGTGTAATGATGCATTTTCACTAATTATTGATAGAAATTCACTCTTTTTCCTTTAATAAACGTTGTATGCAGGGTGTAGGGTATGTAAACTTCGGCCTGGCCGAAGTTAACAGATTTTGCCTGGGTGGACCAGGCAAACCGGGGGAGCGAAGCGACCCCGGTGCGCTAGTTGCCTTTTAAACTCGTATCAGTGGAACATGATTACACACAAAATTTCATCTCGATATATACCATAGTTCACCAGATATCCCATATAAACCTTTTGCTTTATATGGGAGGTGGGCGTGTCCGATGGGCGATGTTTTCCATTTTTGTCTTTTAAACTCGTATCAGTGGAACATGATCACACACAAAATTTCATCTCGATATATACCATAGTTCACCAGATATCCCATATAAACCTTTTGCTTTATATGGGAGGTGGGCGTGTCCGTTGACCGATTACGTCCATTTTTACATACAAGTAGCTTATTAATATAGAAATACTAAATCCAAAATTTCAAGTCAGTATCTCTTACCGTTTCTTCACAAAATCTATTTCCACAGACAGACACACAGACACACAGACAGACAGACAGACGGACAGACAGACAGACAGACAGACAGACGGACATAGCTAAATCGATTCAGGAGGTGACGCTGATCAAGAATATATATACTTTTCCATACCTACGACCTCTCCTTTAATGCGTTACAAACGGAAGGACAAAATGAATATACCCTTACCCACAGGGTGTAGGGTATAATGAATAAATTTAAAATGATAAAAATCTTAAAAAAAATAATATTTTTAATAGATGTTAATTATTTGGAACAATAAAAACATTTCAATTTTTTTTAAATTTCAATACTGAATATATTTTTTTAAACATTTTATAAAACATTCTTTATTTGTGTTTTTCTAATTGGAAATCAATTCTCAAAATGGTTTTAAAATTTGTTTCTACTAAATTTTAAATAAAAAAAAGTGTAACAATACCGTGAATATTGTGAAATTAATCTATGTATATCAAAATACGCGCAATGTTAATCTACATAGCCACATGCGCATATTCTCATTCTTATATGCACCTGATTCCATTCAATGCAAAGGGTCAACACACGAAGCAAATATCAAAGACACAAAAAAAAACCACAAGCAACGCGAAACGTTATCAAAACACAAACAACATACAAACGCACCGACCAGCCTAAAAGGTATACACTAACAATACAATGCATCATAAAATCACAACTTTTCACTCGACCTACTTCGTGTGCTCGTGCGTCGAACCGGGCCGAAAAAAAAACAAATACTCCAATATTTTATAAATACTCGAGTATCAAATACGGAAATCGTGATTACTGAGTACATATGAATGTGAAGTGTGGTACATGTGTTCACAACATACATATGTGGTGTTCTTTTTTTGGTGACGGTATTTTTTATACTTAAGTAATGTTCACATTATGTCATTATGTTCTTTGTTGTACTCTCATAATTAGTTAATACTGTTACATACATACTCATACCTGACAACAAGAAGTATATGATGTGAGAAATTCATACCCTGATATACTCATTTCTTTCAATACATGTCAACACTATATCGCTTTGGTTGCGCTGTGACTATATACTCTCATTGTTTTACTTATGAGTATATCGCAAGATATAAAAAGAGCACCGCTTGCAGTTCTCTGATATATATCCCTCTATAATTGTCATTCTCTAAACCTTAAAATATTCATTAAACGACAAGTGAAATAAATATACAGAAAACTACAACAATTAAGTTCTAGTCTTTTACTAACTGTTTTTATTCATTTTGTGTTTGCTCCGATTTTGTGTTGTATTTTAATTTTGTGTATCTTTTTTTCCATTCTTTATATTCTGAGTTCTCTTACGTTTTTTTACATTTTCGTTTTATCTAGTTGTTTTCTATTATAATGACAAAAAAATCAAATGTATATATTGAATGTTTATTATTAATTTTCAAATTTCCAAAGCCGGCGGAACCAATGCGAGAGACTGAAGTGTAAAACGTAATCGTTAAAGTGGGGCAACTTTACCAAAGATGGTTAAATATATATATATATATAGATATAGAGAGAGAGAGAGCAATATATATATGAGTATATATATTTCATATGTATACAAAATTAATACAATTAAATATATTAAAAATAAAAGAAAAAATACAATAAATGCTTCGAAAACCGCAGAAAACTAAAAATCAAATAACATTATACAGGTACGAAAATCAAAATACAGTAACATAAAATAATGAACAAGATGGATTATAAAGTAATTATTAAAACGAAGAGAATTTTCTACAATGTATGAAGCGAATGAAACTGTTATGTAGCATCTCTACGGATGTACAGGGGATAAGCGAACACGAGGCATTGACATATTATTGGAAGAGGCAGAGAAGTCTTCAGCTCTTTTTTACATTTATTTTCTGATATCCGATATGGATGCTATAGATACTAATACATTTAGATTGTATTTATATATTCAATCTTATGTCCTTCGACTGCAGGCATTTTTTGTGTTGTAAGTTGATCCATCGAATAGTTCGATAAAGAATATACATATGATCGACATCGGCTAAAGTAACCAGCAAACCGACATGCATGCCATAAAGTTCAGTGTAAAGAATACAATTTGCTATTGTGGAAAGAATAGCAAAATATTAGTGCGATATCTAATATGCACATATATATATACCCCTATACTATATAATAGCTGTGTTTTTTTATAAGCGAGTTTTAAAAAAAAATTTTAAAAACAGTACTGAAAGGCAATATTGAAAAAAGACTTTATTTCTACAGCAGTGGTAGATGAAAAATATATTTTTACAACCCAATGACTAGCACGATAAACTTTAAATTTCATAATTAATACATATATCACATTTTTCCAAAATAGCAAAATTTAGAATTATGCAAAGCTGAAGTTTTTATTAATTTTAAAATATTAATAAATTTTTTATTTAATATTTTTTATTTATTTAAAGTTTTTACTTATTTTAAAATATTAATAAATTTTTCTTAAATGAAACAAAGTTTTGCATGTCTTTTGTATAAATTACATTTTCTGTATCGGGTATTGAATACAAGAGTTTGTTATGAAAATTGTATACATCTCAAACTGTCAAAGAAAAACAAAACAGAAAATATTCATTCAAAATTTTTCATTTATTTCAAAGCCAAGCTGACGAGCTTTTAACTACTCGCTTATGAAAAAATACAGCTATTGCATAGTGACACAAACAAAAAATCGCAAAATCGCAATCGCCAAAACGTTATTTTTTTATAGGAGCACGGTTCAAAATATCAATTAGACTAAAGTAACTTTCACAATTTTTCGTTTCTAAGAAACCAATATCAACTGATCAGATCAATCAACCATGATCTAGGCTAGAATTTTTACCAACCTAAGATAGCTTAATAACTGAAAATCTTTAATTGTATTACCCGGATGTTGCGAGCTACCCGGGTAGAAATCGAAAGCCCTAATATAAATGCGTTTTTAAAATTATTATTTAACATTCATTTATATACATATGTGCTATACCTAATTGCCAAAAATTTTGACTTCTTGGGAAATTTCAAATTGAAATAAAAGATTTCTTTATTTTTTTTCGATTATCGTCACATAATACATAAGACAAATCAATTTGGTTTTGGTAGGGGCAAAGTTGTCTTGCTGAGTAGTCTAAACAGCCCAAACTCGTTGATTTGTCATCTTACACCTCTACACTAAATATTCGTATAAAATTTGTCAATTATTTGGGTCTATATTGAGCCCAATGTCTTAAAAGGATTAACCTCAAACTGTTTTACGATGGTTTTATTGTCTCTTTTATCGATTTTTTTCAAAGGATCTATACAAATTGTTTGTTTTTTCGTCAATTCTACATTCGATTCATCTAATTTCGTGGTATTGAAGACTATTCTTCTGCAAAAAATTTGTATTTCGACTATTTCAGAAGGATTTTCCCGATTTTGAATATTGTCCTTATAATCATCATTTTTTCTGGAGAACAATAAGTACCTTTATCCATTTTTGTATAAAAACCGTTAATATTCAAGAGAAGAACAAAAACTATAACAATTTGACTTACAGTTATCGAATGAATACCGAGTTTTGTTCATTACAACGAAAGTGTGCTATTTCTCTGTCCAACCAAAAACATAGTTGGATTGGCCTAATGAGTTAATACAACAATATTTTATAAATAATTGTTATAGTTTTTGTTTATTATAAATGTTTAAACTCCAAATGTAATATTTAAATCAAAAAGCCAAACATTTCGAAGTAAAATGTAATATAAAATTAACTTTTATAATATTTTTCAATAACTGTCCATAACTGTATGTTCAGTTTTACCATCAATATATTCAAAACTGGTATAAATTAAAAATCAAAAACAATTATTTATTCAAATTTCGCATTAAATAAACTCGATGGAAATTATTTATTTGATTTTCTTAGCTTTTTTTGTTTGCTATTATTTTTTAACATGTTCCAACATAATTCTATACAATTATTCTGCATTGCATAAAAGAGCGTGTGCGTAAAGCTACATCTTCAGTTGTTCTCTAACTGTAAATCTACAAAATGGAAAATTACTCCTCCAACTGTGAAACTACAGTGGAATTTAAAGTGTAACAAACTGTAATGCCGTTTTTTTGCTTTTAAAAGTTGTAATTAATTATATTCTCCCGATTTTTGTGCCTACCACACCTCACCAAAGTATCGCGATCAAATGCATAGTTTACGATTCCATAAGGTACATACATACATTCATTTTTATATATAGAAAAAAAAAAATGAAAAAGAAAAGAAGAAGATTATCACTTCATATATTTTAATAAGAAAATAAAAAGTAATAGTACAGTAATAGGAATTATTTACAGAGTCGCTTAAAACTAAGGCACGGAAAATAACTCATTTTCTGTAATAATATTTTGTCTAATCCATTGTTTTATATATTTTTGAGCATGAATATACATTTATTTACATGAATTAACTTGAGTTTAGTAACATATTTCATTTAAAAAAAATACACAAATTGCCTACACTAAAATAAAACTAAATTTGCCGGGACAAAACTAAAGCACGGTATACTCATATTGAAGAAATTATAATTTTTTCTTAAATTTTCGCGGCGAATATTTTGTTTGTTTATATTAGCTTACATATACGACTCATGGGCTCAATAATTTACATAATACGTCCACAGAAATGCTCTTCCATTCTGATCCACCCTCACATATCCTGTGTCCTTAGACATCATTTTCATTTCATCCATCGGGAAATACAATATTTGGTTCCCTTTAGCAACAAACTACTTGGAATCTAGTTTATATTCAAGTAGTTCCCTCTGTAAATGTTTGGGGTGGGTTTCCGTGTCCTCTGAAATAATTAGCAACAAAAATACACATCTCTAATGTTTGAAATAATTTTGTAATATTTTGAAAAAAAAAGACATATTTTGATCATTTGAGCAAATATCCCTGCGAAATTTCGTAATTATAATAAATTTTAATAAAAATTTTTAATCGTCGTTAAAATGAACTAGAGGTGAATAAAACCAATTTTTATTATATAAATTATTACGCTTGTCAGATGATTAAATTATATGCGTTGTTAAGGAATTTAACAGAGAGAATAAAACGGTATTATTTATATGAAAAACAGTGTTCCAAACATTTTTTATAACTATTTCATTCAAACTGACATACATTAGAAATTCAGTTCGTTGACTTTGATAACGGTAATACGCTGTGAATTTAGAAATAGAACCTATCCAGCTCTGTGCGTTTTTCGTTAAAACATAGCGCAGCGCCACTGAGGGTTGCCTCAATGCTCCCTAAATAAATAGAGAGAAATGTCAAATAAGCCACTGCATAAGGGGTGTTCAGACTTATATTTAGAATTGAATATCTATAATTGTATATCTCCTCAAGTCTGAGTATCCAAATTCGTTTTTTCATTAGTTCCTTAGAAAATTGCTTTTTATGCCAAATTTCAAAGGCAATTGTGGCATTTTTTTATACAAATATAGCCAACGAATTCTACCCAGCAAACCATACAAGCTTGGAAAAATATTTTTATAAGCTTACTAACGTAAGCATTTCGATTGGAAAAAGCTTGCGACAACAGTTGTGAAAGGCTTACATGTAATAATCGAAAAAGCGAAAACGATCCCTTGGAGTAATATTCCTTACTATAAGGTTTTTACAATTGTTATTCTACAATTGGAAGTAAGTGTTGAAGTAAGCTTTTTACAATAGTTATTCTACAATTGTGAAAAAGTCTTACAAGTAAGGTTTTTAAAATAGTTATTCTACAATTGGAAACAAGTGTTATATGGGTAAAATAAGAAAAAAGGGGTTTCAATCATTTAATTTTATTTCATATTAATGAATACAAATATTAATTTATGTAAATATTAAGGATTTTTCAATCTATATTCATTTCGTTGCTTCTGTCTAATTTTAGCGAATTGAAAGAAATACTTTGTATGTTGGATGTATTCTTCTTCAGTTTTTCCTTTCACAATTGCAGCGTCTGTAAAGAAATATTGAAGTTAGATTTTAAGAAATAAATGTAATTGAGAAATACTTACTTTTAATAGCAAATGCAGAATTAAAATGTTTTACTGCTTTTTTTTCTTCTGTTCAATTCACTATCAGACTGATACAGACGTCACGACATATGACAAAGTGGTCAAAACCGATTATCAAATTCAAAAATTTCTCCAGTAAAACAATTGGATAACATTTACTATAGTAAACCTTTTCAAAGCCTTATTGTAAAACACTTACTTATTGTATTTTTGGCAACAGTTTCACAAATGAACTTGGAAATTTATTACCTACAAAATAATTTTACAAGCTTGCTTGGAAAACGATTACAAATTTTTGTTATACATAAGCTTACTCCAATCACTATTACAAAATGGTTTGTTGGGTAGTCAGGCTTCAACTCGATTATAATTGTATTACAAAAACAAATTGCACGGAAAACACTTCGAAATCAGTACGTCTGAATATCGCTATAGATTCTTAAAACAAAACTCGCCCAGACAACTTTTTTACAACTAACATTGTTCGAATTTTTTTTCGTATATTTTTCAAGTTTCAACCCAAGTTTGTAGAAAAAAAAGTAGTGTAAAAAAATATTCAATAACAAAATTTAGTTAAAGAATTCTGTGCATATACACTATTTTCTACAAAAATTATGACTGCAATAAATTGAAATTGGTAATAATTTCCAAATTAATAGCAAAATTTTCAAAACAAATACGCTTTGATCTTTAAATTTTAAGCTTTATTGAACTCAAAGCTCAAAAATCAACCACACCGCCATTTTTACACCACAGATTTATTGTGGCGACCGTTTCTAAGGGCGTAACAAGCTAGTTGTGGCGGGTTCAATTCCTGGCTCCGGCAACATACATTTTTCTTTATGCCTCTATCTTTTACCACTTTATTTACAATGAAAAACCGTATTTCGGATTTGGCATTAAATTGTAGATCACCTTCATTGTTGTAAAACATTACAAACGCACAACACCAATGATTGCGAGTAGCTCGGACTTTAGTGGGGCTCTAAAAACCACTAATTTGTATTTGTTTATGAACCATGTTTCAGTATTATAATTTCATTAAATTATGTATTTAGCATGTCGTTTTTTCACATCTTCCTGTTATTTGTGTTATTTTACTTTCACAATATACAAGAATGTATGAATGAATTTCAAAAAATCTAAAATATAAAAGAATTATTATAGAATGAAATTATATACTGACAAGATATTGGTTCATACAAGCATCGATCTAAACTTGCAGTATTGTAAGTTTTTGAACTATAAGTTCTAAATGAAGTTAATTTCTAAATTATAATAATCTGATATGTGAGATCAATTTGTTAATGTTTGTTTGTTATGTCTAATTAATCTTTGTGGTAGTAGTATTCGCATGATTAATTCGCGTGTATAGTGGCGTTGGAGTCGGGGTAGTTGTGAGCTGGATAGCCGTGTTTGCAGTTAATATAAAATTAAAACTAATTTGCCTAATTGTTTTATATACTATATAGTACAGTGAACGCTCCCTTAACACACAGCTCTTATTACAGGACAGTTTTAATAACTAAACAAATTTTTTAGATGCAAGCACCATAATGAGCGGGTATCGGTTGTCCGATTATTGAAGCATTCACTGTATATAAGTTGAAATAATTTTTGAACTACACCGCATGCAATACATTTTAATGATATTGATATTTTGAAAAAAATGTAATAATTATTTATATATATTTTACTGTTTCTGTTGATCCCTTTTTATTGTTTGTTGTTGTACAATAGATATATTTTTTTGTTTCCAAAAAAATAATAATATTTACATATATTTTTGGGAAATGAAAAATCGGCTACGAAATGGTTTTTCGTTTCTCAATATTTTTGATTAATTTATAATATATACTAAATTTTGTTATTTTTTATTGTTTTGTATTTTTGTTTTGATTTTTGTTTGTTTGTTTGTCTAATTTTGTATGTTTCAGTTGCGCGTTATTCGTGCTTTCCGCTCCACCCTGGAAGATTTGAACGAGCGCCGCTCGGTCCACAGTCTGCATAGTTTGCGCAGTCCACGCAGTGGCAATATTTCCGGGTATTCACTGTACAACGTAAACTTACTAAAAACGAACTATCAGCAACGCTTGCAGCAGCAGTCACAGCGCGCTAATGGCGACACCATAGAGGTTGGGGTCACTTCGTCTGCACTACTCTCGGAGATTTCTTACATCGACGAGGACCCGCAGCACCAGCAGCAGCGAAGCGGCAATGGCAGCGGAAGCCATCTACATCCGCAGCCACTCTTCGCAGTCGCTGCCCAGCGTCTGCAGCAGCAAAAGCAATCGCGTCAAACGGAGACGAGAATATAAGCTTATAAAATATGAATACAAAATAACTGAAGCTAGAAAATATCGACAAAACTAACACAAAAGAAATTATTCTTGCTTTGTTTATCGCAGCAATTCAAACAACAGTTTAAACCCGAAAAACTTCAGAGCTCTCGCTCACATTATTCGCTTCGGACTGTCTCTCGGTCCCTCTCTGCTGCAACGTTATAAAAACCCAAAACGAGGCAGTTGAGAACAAAAACAAATTCAATGCAGAAACCAAGGGAGGCTGTAATCCGACCTTGAACCGCTGACAACTGGTCACCCTAGTCGGCCAACGTACTCTGAAAATAATGTGTAAATATAAACACTAACAGCCACACTACCCCATGTTCCTATATGAGATTCTTAGAACTACAATCTATGGGTTTGTGAGCTTATTTTTTACGTTGAGCTTTTGCACTGCACGCAACCATGTAAGAGCAATATGTATTTTTCAGCAACAAACGTATATATTTGAAATATTGACTTCAAGCATGCTTTGTAAAAAATATATACAGGGGCGTATTCTTTAATGTCGGTATGTAAACATTGAATAATTTTAACATTTATCTACCAATTGACTTGAATAAACACGTTTTTGACGTCATAAGTACACCTTTAAGAAATTTCTTTAATCGTCGTATTTGTGAAAACTTGTTTATATTCTATACATTTGTCAAGCTGAAATCTGACAATTAAAATATATTTCTTATATCCAAAATAGATTTCCGACAAGCAAAATGTGATTTCCAACATCCAAAATATGATTTCATTCGAGCAAAAAATGATTTGCAAAAGCAAAGATAAAATCCTACAAAAAATCAAATTCCGACAATTATAATCAGAACTCCGGACGTAGAGAAATTATGTAATATTTGAAGTTATTTTAATTCACCTTAGTTACCGACCGATATATTTAGTTATCTCATTTACAAAATAAAAAATTAACAACATACATACATTATCATGGCAACACTTAGAATATAGAAAAATTATGTTTGAAAATTCATATTTGATCGTATAAATATTTATGTATTTGTATTAAATAGAAACATAGATAAGATGATGGGAAACTTTTGTTTTTGTGAGACTGTGGTCGTGAAATACCTAAAGTGGTATGTTTGAAAATCATGAGTTCTGGACTCCAAAACTTGAGTTTAAGACCCCGAAGATGAGTTTAATATACCGAAATTCCCCGCATGTTATTTTCTCGAATAGGACATATTCTACAGCTTAAACTAAATATTTATTCAAATACTAATGATAAGATCAATTCTTACAAAATTAATATAAGTTTCACCATCTTGATCCGTAAACTTTTTACAGTATAATTGAAATATCAGTTTTTAGATTTCTGAACTATATCCCTTGCACGAAATTGCATAGAAATTATTAAACAGCTGAAACTTTTCCCATAAAAAGTATTGCCACTTTTTGTAAAATATGAGGTGAAATTTAAGAAATATTGTAATATTTTAAATTTTGATCAAAAATGTAAACATTTATATATATTGGAAATTGGATTATTAAACTTTTTTGTTACTGACACATTAACATATTGTTATTATTGTCCATGTAAAACTATAAAATTTGTAATGTAGTCATCACAATGTGCCCCAAATCAGTCGCCGAAACATTTGGTAGTACTAATAATCAGAGGTCTCGATTACCCGGGTATCGAGTAACCCGGGTTACCCGGGTTACTCGAATACCCGGGTAATACCCGGGTATTGACTATTACCCGGGTAATGCATTACCCGGGTAATGCTACCCGGCCTTTCATTACCCGGGTAGCAGGCAAAGGCCGATATAAGCCTTTCGAAGCGAAACGACGCACATCGTTCGGCCTTTCAAGCGACGGAGCAGGTAGCGGGGGTTGGTTTTGAAGCAGAGTGCGTCGATTGTTGATGTTGTTGTTTTTTGTTTTTCTTTGTTTTGATGACCATTTGATGCGTTGTGTGTTTGCCTTCGCGCATCTTCGTGTGTTTGATGCGAAAAGATGTATAGGTTTTGAAGCAGAGTGCGTCGATTGATGTTGTTGATGTTGTTGTTTTTTGTTTGTTTTGATGACCCTTCGATATGTTATGCTTTGCATGAAATGCCTTACATATAAATATTAGAATGTGTAGGAATTAATTTCGCAATGATTAATGTAAAGAAGAAATCGATATTTGTTTAATATAATTTCTTTATAAAATGTTTTAATAAATGAATTTATAAATAAATTGTAAAAACATTTAAAAAAAATATGAATTAAAATCCAATTTATAAAAATATATAAAAATATATATTTTTTTAATTTTTATAAAACTACAGTAGAATTCGGTTATAGCGACCGCCAAGGGACCGAAATTATACGTCGTTATAACCGAACGTCGTTGTATCCAAATAAGTGTGCGCATGTACAAACTATTAAGAACCAAACTTGCTTTGAAAATCCGACGTTATAAACGGATGGTTGTTATAACCGAGGTCGCTATAAATGAATTCTACTGTATATATATATTAAATATCAATATGTTCATTGCATTAATCATTTGCAGATTGACAAATTAATTCCTACACATTCATACACACGCACTTCAAATGCGCGTATTAGTCTACGTAGCCAAATGCGCAGATTCTAATATTTATATGTAAGGCATTTCATGCAAAGCATAACATATCGAAGGGTCATCAAAACAAAAAAAAAACAAAAAACAACAACATCAACAATCGACGCACTCTGCTTCAAAACCAACCCCCGCTACCTGCTCCGTCGCTTGAAAGGCCGAACGATGTGCGTCGTTTCGCTTCGAAAGGCTTATATCGGCCTTTGCCTGCTACCCGGGTAATGAAAGGCCGGGTAGCATTACCCGGGTATTAGCTATTACCCGGGTATTGGCTATTACCCGGGTATTGCTATTACCCGGGTATTGCTATTACCCGGGTAATGCCATACCCGGGTATTACCCGGGTATCCGGGCGTCCGGGTACCCGGGTACCCGGGTAATGCTAGCTACCCGGGTAGAAATCGAGAGCCCTACTAATAATTTAAAGTTCTTGAGGTAGAGTTTCTCCAGATAAATCTAAAGATCACATGAGAAACAAAACAGGTCGTTAAAGTGAAGGGTTAAAACGATTTGTTTAACAAACTAATTTAAAAAATTAAGTAATTAAATTATAAATTTCTTTAAAATAAACTTGTTTTCAAAAATACGACGATTAAAGAAAGTTCAAAGATATATGATATCTATATCTATATATATATATATATATATATATATATATATATATATATATATATATTAATAATTCGTTAATTAATTCGTTGTATCCAAATAAGTGTGCGCATGTACAAACTATTAAGAACCAAACTTGCTTTGAAAATCCGACGTTATAAACGGATGGTTGTTATAACCGAGGTCGCTATAAATGAATTCTACTGTATATATATATTAAATATCAATATGTTCATTGCATTAATCATTTGCAGATTGACAAATTAATTCCTACACATTCATACACACGCACTTCAAATGCGCGTATTAGTCTACGTAGCCAAATGCGCAGATTCTAATATTTATATGTAAGGCATTTCATGCAAAGCATAACATATCGAAGGGTCATCAAAACAAAAAAAAAACAAAAAACAACAACATCAACAATCGACGCACTCTGCTTCAAAACCAACCCCCGCTACCTGCTCCGTCGCTTGAAAGGCCGAACGATGTGCGTCGTTTCGCTTCGAAAGGCTTATATCGGCCTTTGCCTGCTACCCGGGTAATGAAAGGCCGGGTAGCATTACCCGGGTATTAGCTATTACCCGGGTATTGGCTATTACCCGGGTATTGCTATTACCCGGGTAATGCCATACCCGGGTATTACCCGGGTATCCGGGCGTCCGGGTACCCGGGTAATGCTAGCTACCCGGGTAGAAATCGAGAGCCCTACTAATAATTTAAAGTTCTTGAGGTAGAGTTTCTCCAGATAAATCTAAAGATCACATGAGAAACAAAACAGGTCGTTAAAGTGAAGGGTTAAAACGATTTGTTTAACAAACTAATTTAAAAAATTAAGTAATTAAATTATAAATTTCTTTAAAATAAACTTGTTTTCAAAAATACGACGATTAAAGAAAGTTCAAAGATATATGATATCTATATCTATATATATATATATATATATATATATATATATATATATATATATATATATATATATATATATATATATATATATATATATATATATATATATATATATATATATATATATATATATATATATATATATATATATATATATAAATTTTTAATACTATGTATTAAAGAGGTGTTTGTTAATTCTTGTTGTTTTTTCTTTGCACATAAGACGACGCACCTGCCGTCCCTGATCTGTCTCTTTTGCATCGTGCAAATGTTGCTTGGTCTGGTTTATTATTAATTTTAATTGGTATAAATGCAGTTCTCCCATCTCTCATTTTAAATTTGTATATATCAAATATGCGTTGAAAAGTGCGCTCTCGTCAGGTTTAGTGAGTGCAAATGACAAACTTTGACTAAAATATTGACCGATTTGAACCAAATTGATATGATGAGCGCGCACATTTATAATTTGGTGTTCGATTACTGAAAAAAAGGCCTTTTCGGTTTGGTGTTCGATTACTGAAAAAAAGGCCTTTTCGTTTTTTTTTTTGAGGAACTGTATTTGTTCCAAAAAGTTTTCATTGTTAACACTAGAACTATCTGCCTATAAATGAAATATTTCTACCAGTCGTTAATTTTTATCAGATGTATGTTTCTTACGCATATGGTATTAATGAATACATATGTTTAGAAAAAGTCATGATATATTCAAAAATAATGAGTAAGGTTTTACATAAAAGTCTTGTGAAGAATTCGTGAAACCGGTCATATTGACCGGTTGGTAGTTCTAGTGTTAATAAATATATCAATCGATCTATCTTTTCGCACATTGAGTGCATTCTTCAATTCGTGTATAGTCAGGAAAGATATATTTATTGTAATCGTAGTAGTTCTTGTACTTAAATCTTAAATATTGGGGCGGACTCGTTTGTTTTGACCTAGTTCAAAATCATGTGTTTTTTAAGCCACCAAATCCACAAATGTTAACCGATCAATATGTATACAGTTTTCCACTAAAGTCTTCGTACATAAGTTTATTTAAACTTTAATGATAAATATCAATAATAGTAGTAAGAATTTTAAATATATTTTAATGCAGACTTGTTTATTAAACAATTTTCTTTAAATTGAAAAAAAGTTACAAATTTTACTCTTCTTACAATGAAGCATTCACTTGCGCTTCGATCTCTTTTTCTAAGAATCGTTCGCTGGTGATAATGGTTCTTTGCAAAAGCGAACAAACGTTAAAAATAAAATTTACTTGTCCGTATTTAGGAAAAAATCATGCGTATACAGTATGTCAAGAATGAGTTTACACACAGAAAACAAATTCAAGTTTTCAACTTGAAAAATACTACGTTTTTATTTTTGTACATACATTTTTATTAGTAGTTATTTACAAAAATGTACATTACAAAAAATTTGCAATTTCAATGCACAAAAAACTAAAAGTACGATAACAATAATTACTTATTTTATTAAGTGTCAAGAAACTATTTTCACAACCCTGTTTTACATTTGTTTTTGCACCAATTACACGATCAGCTGTACATTCACCGTTATCTTTGTAGACTTGTGGTAGAATGCGAAAAAGGCCAGAAAAAGCGCACTACCCAAAACATACCATATAAACTGTAAATCAAGGTGGCGAAGGTGTATTGGTATAGCCCAGACTATTTTCCATCTGCATTGGAAACTTGGAAACTTTCGCGAAATAACTTGTTGAATAATTTGGCGTGGCAGATACATTTTACATTCAAGAAGATAATCTACCAAAGGAAATGGCCCATTATACTAAGATTTACTTGTAGTACAATGCTCTAAATCGGCTCAAATATCAACAAAGAGTCCTGATTTCAATCCCATTGAGAATATGTGGAATATCCTTGAAAAAAGTTCAGGACTCACCACATTATCCTGGAGACTTAGCTGCTATAGGTTAGGTTCAGGAAGAATAGGAAAATTGGAATCAAATTTGGGATTTTTTTCTTTTTTAGGTTAATAACATTTAAATGAATAAATATAATAATATTTTATAATAAACGTGCATTTACATTTTTTGGAAATTGTTATTACTTATTACGGAATTTTGTCATTATATTATATATATTATTACTAACGCACTAGGTTTGCCGGGTCCTCCTATTTCATATAACTCAAACGAAATGTAAGCTTTTAACGGCTCTGGAGTCCTGGGGTTTCTTTACATTTAATGGAACATTGTTGAAATGTCAAATTATATTTCAATGCGTAAAATATTCGAAAAACTCTTCCAAATATAAAAAAGCGCACAATATTGTCTGTTCCATGTGAACCGGACATGATTTTCACAATTTACATAAATTCTTATGTCACCCACAACTCGAAACGTCATCATTCGTTTCAATTCAAATCAATATGCATTAATTATAACGGTAATATATGAAATTCATTGGAATGACAGTGGCGCCATCTGCCGAAAATTGGTCGTGTGAACTCGAAGCTTTCGTGGGCTTACACAACAACTTTGATAAAGAACATCACATGATCTAATCCATTGTTTACGATTCTATATAGAAGATAGCTAACCCGGCAGACTTCGTCCTGTCTATATTTTTTATTGTTATTACTTTTCCACATGTTCCAAAATAATTCTAAACAATTATTCTTCATTGAATGAAAGAGCATGTGCGTAAAGCTACCTCTTCAGTTGTTCTCTAACTGTAAAACTACTAAATTAAAATTTTCTTCTCCAACTGTGAAACTACAGTGAAATTTAAACTGTAACAAACTGTAGTGTCGTTTTTTGCTTATAAACGTTGTAATTTATTACGTTCTCGAAATTTTTTTTTGAAACCTTCGCGACCACGCCTACCACACCTCATAAAAGTTTCATCGCGATCAAATGTATAGTTTACGATTCTATAAGGTACATACATACATACAGACATTCTATATATAATAGAGATTATACACTACGAAATAGCTGTTGCGAAGTAGAATGACCGCTACTTCGCAGCGGATAAACCCCGTGCAGATAAAAATACTTGCGAATCAATACATTTCCTTAAAATCATATACATATATCTATTTAAAAAGTAATTTAAATTTATTTGCTTAAGGCTTATTAAATAGAATAACATGGGTATTTTTTTTCCAATAATAATATGATATGATATTGATAAATAATAGTTAGAGTTTAGCAGCAGGTTTAAGGACATTAGTAGTAGTTGAATACTGAGAACAACACTCGGAACATGAGCAAAGCCACTGCACTTATTTATTCTTATCTTTTTTCAGTTCTTAGTTGTCTTTAATTTAATTCGATATTTCATCACAGATATGGTTCAGCGACTAAAACGAAAACTTAAACACCTCTCAAGACGTTTTAAGATTTCCATTAAAATTTGACTAAATTGTGAAATTTTCGAAAATTTTGACGTCGTCACGAATTAACGTCCTTTTCGCGAAACAACGCGTATTTACGGAGATTTTAGATTTCCATATTTTGTATTTAGATTTCCATATTCTGTATGGACCAGATACAGACGCTGGCAATGTATTTTTAAATTCAACCGTGCCATCACTTTATGGGTAGTTGCAACGAAATCTTTCTTCCGTTTTGTTTTTGTTGTTTACCGACCACGAAATCAAATGAAACAAAGTCAATAACTTCTCTGTTAGGGTGTTCGAGTTTTTCACACTTTTTATTGAAGTTAAGGTATTAATATTAATAGAACCAAAACCAGTTCCTATATCTATCTAATATCTTATTGAAAATTGCAAACAAAATTAGTTATGTCAATGTAATTACAGCGTCTCAAATGCGATACTTGTTAGAAGGGTTTATGTATAGCTGCATAGTGCATATATTCCGAAAAGTAAAAATAACATATAATAAGGCATATAAGGCATATAAAGGACAAAACCTCAAATTTAAAATTGCATTGTGTTAACTATACAAATTACAAATGATTGCCCTTTACAACCCTCGAGGGCCTTTTACCGAGCTAATCATAATCATTGGTGTTTTGCGTTTGTAGTGTTTTACACCAATGAAAGAGACCTACAGTTTAGTGCTGAATCCGAACGGCTAGGGTGAGATCTTTTTCATGGCAAATAATACTCCTGAAAGTTTGCAATTGCTCACCAAGAGGAGGAGAAAAATTGATAATGGCGGAGCCGGGATCGAACCGATGACTCGTAGGTTACGATTACTTACGGTTACCGGCCCAGTGTTAAATTTACCATTTTTAAATTTAAAAACTAAGAAATATTAAATTTATCAAATTATTGGAATTTCGTGCAAAATTAAATATTCTTCTTATTCCTGCAGAGAATGAAAATATCCGTGCAGTTGGCATCGTTGTATTATGAGCTGCGGAGTTCTGAAAACATTCTCTTATTTAAAATAAAAAATAAACAAAAATGAATACAATTGAGTAAAAGTTGTCAAAATGTCAAAAATAAATTTGTCAAAAATAAATTCATAAATGTTTAAAAAATGTATGAAATGTATGAAATATATGAAATTAAACTTCGAAATCTTAGGCTAGATTTAGCAATTACGAACATGATAGTTAAAGCTATAAAATTGTCATTGGTTATGTAGAAGTTTTAAAAAATCTTGCATTTGATTCGTCTTGGAGAAATTCATGGTTTCATGGTAATATATCTATATAATTAATTGGAATGACAGTGGCGCCATCTCCCGAAAATTCGTACGCACTAAGAAGCCTTCGTGGGCTTACACAACAACTTTGATAATGATCATCACATGATCAAATCCATTGTTTACGATTCTATTTAGAAGAGAGCTAACCCGGCAGACTTGGTCCTGTCTATTTTTGTTTGTTATTACTTTTCCACATGTTCCAAAATAGTTCTAAACAATTATTCTTTATTGAATGAAAGAGCGTATGTAAAGCTAACTCTTAAGTTGTTCTCTAACTGTAAAACTATAAAATTAAAATTTTCTTCTCCAACTGTGAAACTACAGTGAAATTTAAACTGTAACAAACTGTAATACCGTTTTTTGCTTTTAAAAGTTGTAATTTATTATATTCTCGCGTTTTTTTTTTTTTTTTGAAAACCTTCGCGACCGTGCCTACCACACCTCACCAAAGTTTCATCGCCATCAAATGCATAGTTTACGATTCTATAAGGTACATACGTACAGACATTATATATAGAAAAAAAAAATTAAGATTTATGGTGGCCGTGGCGCAGTACTTAGCCTTTCGAGAGTATTCCATGAAAAAGCTCTCAACCCAGCCGTTCGGATTCGGCATTAAACTGCAGGTCTCTTTCTTTGGTGTAAAACATTACAAACGCACCACACCAATGATTGCGATTATCTCGATCAAAGACCCTTAATTGAATATATAATACACGACCATTTTAATGGCAATTTAATTTATATAATTTTCCGAATTTATATATACAAAAGTATAGTTTATAACGTAATAAACAAGTATTTAATCTAAAATCTTATACACCATAGTTATGTAATTTTGGATTTGATGCTGTGTGCTGCGAATTTATGCTCTTTTTTATGTATTCATTGTAAGTTATTAAGTATATAAAGAAAAAAGTTAATAACACTACACCATTTTCAAGCAGACTTCAGAAAATCGTAAAAAGGCTTCCGAAAGTCGGAAACAGACCTCCGAAAATCGTAAAAAGACTTCAGAAAGTCGGAAACAGACCTCCGAAAATCGTAAAAAGACTTCCGAAAATCGGAAACAGACCTCCGAAAATCGTAAACAGACTTCCGAAAATCGGAAACATACTTCAGAAAAAAGACTTAAGAACCGAACTCGGTTGGAAAATGAACTTTTAATTTTAATTTTTTTCTGTTTTTATGATAAATATATTTAAATATTCAAGATTTAATAATACATTGTAAATAATTAGATGTATGATACACAGATTATATGATTCTAATCGCATATCTTGAGGAGACAGCGCTTCTGCATTGAAAATGGAGCTCTGCTGAATTGCGATTTAAAGTCTCAATGTCACCACCTTAAAGAGTTTATTAAAAATAAGGGCTACCGAAAAAAATAATTAAAATAATTTGTTATAGTTTTTAGATTTTTACAATTTTCATTATTTGTGTACGAAGACTTTTTTGGATTGAAATTTCGGTTAATAACTTTTAAATTAATAAATAAAAGTAATAATATTTTGTTCTTGCATTAAAAAAAATTGTTGAATAAAAAACGTGCATTTAAATTTTGTTCCAAATTCCAACAACTTCTTACTGAATTTGATCATTAAAGCAACGATGCCAACGGATATTTCCGTGTTCTACGGAAATTTGACCCCTTGGCGGACACACGGAAGTTTGCGTTAAAATTGCGCAAATCTACGGATATTTCACATCGAAAGATTTTTAAAATATTTTAAAAAATGTTTGATATTTTACGAAATCCAAAGTATTTATTTTATATGAAAGTGATCAAATTTTGAATTTTCTATGAAATTTTGAATTTTCAATGAAATTAGGAATTTTCTATGAAATTTTGAATTTTAATTTTCTATGAAAATGATAAAATTTAAAATTTGCTTTGAAAATATGATAAAATTTTAAGTTTTGTATGAAAATTATCAAATTTTTAATTTTCAATTTTTGTGTTTTCTATTAAAATTTAAAAATTTTGAATTTTCTATAAAATTTGATTTTTCTATAAATATTATCAAATTTTGAATTTTCTATGAAAATTATCAATTTTTGAATTTATACACGGATATTTTCTGTGTATCGCACGGAGTTTTCCTCTCTTTGGGTTGGCATCGCTGCATTAAATTTTGTACTAGCTACTCTACGAAGACTTTAGTGGGACACTGTATATACAGTGACTCAATCAATTGATCGCAAATTCAGAGCTTTTGGATAGTGTCACAAAATATGAAATTATATCTCTTTAAAAATAACGGTGACTAATTTTGTTGTGTTTCTATTCGCATTTTAAAAAATTGCATTGCGAGTTAAAATTAAGAATTTTAAACGAGTGTTATTTGAACTTTGGTTTTTCTAATAAGAGCACGGTTTAAAATATTTATCAGAGCTTTAAATCTTCCAAATATTCTGAAAATGCCAATTTTTCCACTACGGTAAAAAACACCTTCTAAGTTCATTCAACTGTCATATTCTTTGCATTCGGGACATTCTCAAAGGTAAATTACTCAAACTATAATATTTACTGATCCAGTAGTGAGCCAAATGAGCACCCAAATTGAAAGTCTTGAAGTAAAGAAATTTGTTTAAACGTCCTATAAAAAATATCCAACTTTGAATGTTGTCATGTTCTACCCTTTTCTATAGTTCTATAACATTTCAAACATCCATCCATAACATTTTTCAGATATTAAACTAATAATGTTTTGTGTGATCACCCGAAATTCGGCATTGCCTGGCTACCCCATTATTTATGAAAAGCTGAAAAAGTCGCGAAGTAAGCTTTGAAAGGATCTGGATTCCCGCGGTCTCTTTACATTTTTCCAATTGTCCAATTATATTTCATTGCGTATTCGATGGTGGATGTCCGGAGTTTTTACTATGGTAAAAGTTATTGAATTGGTTGAGCAACATTGGTTAGGTTGGTTAGGTAACATTTTTTTATTGTAGAAGTTCATAAATATTTTTATTGCGTAAAGGTCATACTTCGTGGAATCAATGATGCTAAACATTATTTAAATGGATAAAGAAGTTATGGACCACATAATGGACCACAAGTTATTTAATCCAATAATGTACTATAAAAGACCAAGTCTTAGTTTACAACCAAGAAATAAATAATAATAATATTATTATATCACAGCACTGGAAGTGAGGTAGATTTATTTACAAAATATGAAATACAAAAATCATTATAAAAATACTTAGATATCGTATGACTCATTTTAAGTGATAGCATCTTAAAATTAATATATTGTTATTCGTTGATTAAAAGAAGGACAAAAAGCGAAAATCGTTCGATTCTTTGTTTTTATTTCATGAAGTAAATAATTAATGTTTTTAATCGTCATGTTATTTATACTCGTACTCTACTCTGAATCAAATATAATATCTCAGTCTTTTAACTTTTTATAAGGGAATTTAAAATTTTTTCGTACACTCCAGCGATGGTGATGGTTTTGTTAAAATTATATTGGTGGGTAAATAATACATATATATATTTTTGATATTATAATTTATTATAGTATGAAATAAAATAAACAAAAGTCGTACTCAAATAGAAATAATGACAATTTTAATTTTGTGCTTGTGATTATTTTATCTACATATACAAGAGATTTAGTGAACGAAATCATATTAGACTTGGCACATAAAATATTCACAGATGCATGGTCTTCATTTTGATGGTCTTTGGCCTTGATATTCTGACGATATTTCGTTTTGTTCTCTGATAAACATATACACATACATACAGTCTATCAAAAGTCTATCCGACAGTGCTGTTTTTATTCTTTCACTGAAAAGTAAGCTTAGAATAATTCCTGTGTAATACAATTTTTATAGAACAATATGAGAATTAAAAATTTGTAAAGGAAAATAACAAGTAAACGAAAAGGGTATTGTTGAGTAGTTTTTAAAAACCTTTCGCTACAGTCTCCCCCTCTGTCACTGATGTGACAGCATTTCATAACTTTGTTTTTCTGTATCTTTTGTGGAAAGTTTTTTACTTTCATTTAAAGGTATTACTGTATTATATTAGTTAAAATGCTTTATGACGTTAACGACGTCTAATGGGTGGTTTATTAGTTTGAACACTTTCTTCTCCGGAATATAATCTGAAATATTTTTAAGAAAATTTGGTGCTTGTTTGCCATGCAATTTTATATTGACATTATTTAGTACAATATGTTCCTTACATTATTTTTTAATCGGTAGAAATAAATTTCGAATTTTAATTGGGATTGTCTCTATAATATCAATAATTCCGCCAATTGATAATAAAAATGTATTTACATAAATAAAAAGTAGTATTTTTTTTAAGACAAATTTTTTTAAATGGATTTCTTTTTTATGTGTAAGCTGATTCTTGGCATAATTTAGAAGATTAGAAGAAATGATCAAACATTTCTAAATTATTGTCAAGATTATTGTATTTGCTCTTGAAAAATTGTATTTCGTGAAAAATAAAATAATAATTTGTAAATAAGGGGAAAATTGAGTCAAATATATTTCAAATTTCGAATCTTAATTGAAAATATTTTCAAACAACTGTTGTTTCATATTGTTACTACTCCGATAATTCGTCTTTTAAATTTTGAACCGACAAATCTAAAGATTACATGAGTTAACGAAAAAGAGGGTTAAAGTGAACGTTTACTATAGTTTAAAGGGAAAATGAGGCTAATTTGCCATAATTATATGAAAATGAATAGTTTTTGCTAATGTGTTTTTTTTATGAAATATTATCAGTGTTAGAGTCAAAAAAGTTGAAACTATTTAATTATATAGATAACTCTCTTAATTTTCAAATACTGGAAACTATTTAAGCATAATGTACAGGGAATTTGGTTTAGAGGTTAAACTTTCCGGATATGGTTGCAAATTGGTCGCATTTTTCAATTATACTCAGTTTGCTCTATTAACAAAAGCTATAACAATTCTTGCAAACGTTCGAGGTATAGGCGCAAAATCAACTGTTTTATCGCAATATTCTGTTCAGTGATGAGCCTGGTTTTTGACTAAAGAGAGATTTACGAGGTTCCATACAATATCCGACTGAAAATTCTATTCCAACACTAATAACATCAAATTACATATTTCTCTCGACTATAGTGAATTTTCTATTGAAAATGATGTAAACATTAGGCAAAAAGAGGGTATTGTGGTAACTACCCGACAAAAACATCTCAAATTTTTAATGGAATTGCTTTGAAGTATTGTCCATAAGACAACAAAAATTAAAAATAATAGATCAAGTTTTTTAAAAAGTGTTTAAAGATCCGAAAATGCCCAAAAAGTGACACAGAATTTTTTAGAATAACTAGTTTCTATTCTTAGTTTCAAAATAATCTAATCAAGATATAGTAAGCATGTTGTTGTGAACACAACTCCAATGTGATTACATATTATTTGTATTTTCAGCATCCTTACCCCATACATTCCAAACAAAGACTGGTAACAAATTTTAAGAACTATTCATATTTGCTTATAATACTTGACAGTTAATTTAATATCGTAAAAATCTAAAATAGTTATGTATATTATTATTAAAATGACACAAATAATTGATTGCTTAGAAATTAATAAAATATCACCATAAACAAGGGAATTAAATGTTAGTGTTATTTGCAATTTTTTCTACAAGACAAAATATAAATTAAAATAAACATTTCTCAGAAATTCTTCAAATTTTATTAATAGGACTTTTTAATGAAAGCAATATTAACTAATCAAATCAATCCACTGCATTTTTTTTGATTTCACAAAAGTATTCGTCGCCTTATTTTTTTCAGGAATACAGTAGCGAACGAAAGGGTCCGTCATCTAATACGCCTTGAATACGTCTGTCAGCCTGATGTTCGACCAAATTCTATAACGAAGACATTTTCATACACATTAATCAAATGTGTTGCAAGACGGATCCTTGTCTTCGACGAAGACTCGGATAAATCTCCAGCAGGATGACAGCGATCGGGCTCTTTTGTCTTGCTGAAACATAAATTGTTAGGGTGGAAGTTCATTTTTGGAGTGGTGGATTCATATATTATTTTCAGGATGCCTAAATATATCTGTGGACTTTTGACAAAACAACTTAAGTCGAGATAAGATAATTTACAAAATTTTGTTTATCATATTAATTTATATTATAAAAATTTAATATATAATTATATTTGGAAAAAATCAAAATAAGCGACACATTTTTACTATAATACAATATTTTTACTTGTATTTCAATAAAAAAATTAGTGTACACTTTATTTTTTATTATTCGCTCTCCTCAAGAATTTTAATATCCGACATAAGTTGTTTTGTCAAAAGTCCACAGATATAATGACTGACAAAAGTATTCGTCGCAAGCTGTTTAGCTAAAATAAAATAGATTTGCAGTAATGAAAATATTCAAGGTCAAGGGTTCCAACAGTCACTAACGGCCATGAATTACGTATTGAAAAATATGCCACTTTGTGGACGCCGATGTTGTTGTCTGCCAGAGAACAACGAATATTCCTGCAGGAAAACCATATAAATTACATCATTCTGCACCAAAAATGAACAATGGTAGTGAGCTCAGAGCTAACGAACATGTACATGTGGTTAATGTGGTACAGGAGATTATTTTGAAATGAAAAGTTCTGCCTGAATGCTGATTATTAATTAGTTTTTTATTACAAAAAAGTCCGTAAACAAAAAGTCCGGCCAAAACACGATTTTGCGCGTTCGACGTGTTTTTTTCTTTTACCCCGTTATCCTACAATATACAGTTTGCCACATTAACCCTCAAAGGTTTTTTTTATGCGCGCGCATAAAATTTGTTATTTCTTTATGAGATATTAAAAATGCCAGTGGAAATCTAGACCAAGCGACAAATAGCTTTTTTTCGAACCAAAGATGAAACAACTCACTAATTTTTCTAAAAAACATAAACTTACACATTGGTACCTTTTTATGCGTGTAGATAAAATGTCTTTAAAAAACAAAATTTACCGCAATGCGCCCTTAGACTACTTCAAATAAAAGTCATTTTATGAAACAATATCAGCCAAAATAAATTTTAGAAAGTCCATATATTAAACTTTTTCACAATCGAAAACCAGTTGCACAGTGTTTGAATGGAGGCAATGTTTGAATGGGCTTTATTTCGAAACTACTGATGCAATAAGAAGGAGTAGCTTTTGTTACTGTATTGCACAGAAATGTTTAAAAAACAAATTTGCAGTAAAACTTTTATAAACATTTTAATAATCATTACTGATTTTTATTAATAACGCTTGGTTACATAGACTTTAGTGGGACAGTGTAACTGATTTTTGATTGAACTGATTTTGAACTAGGTGTTGTACGAAGAATTAAAGGATCATAATTGGATACCGGTGTAGGTTGTAAAAATATAGCGGCCGTTTAGTTAGTCGACCGTCACAACCGAACATGTAAAATTTAAGTTCTTTTTAACCCTAGAAAGTCATTCTTCGTCATATCGACGACGCATGTTTTTATTTTGCGGTTTTTTATATTATTTATATTGATTTTTTTTAAATTTTCGTATAGCGATGGACGTGATCATGCTCTAGATATTAGTTAGTTCAGTTAGCTTGATACATCTATATATATATAATATATATATACAGTGGCTCCATCGCATAATCGGACAAGTGTTTGTATGATATTTAAGTTCTCTGAACTAAAACAAATCGTAATAATTTTTGTTTTTTTTTTGTTTTTATTTGCACTCTACACTCTAATCTTTCCAAATATAAAAAAAAAAAATAACTTTCTCCATGATAACTGAAAATTTACATAGAAAAACAAAATTAACTCAATTTTTTGCGCTCAACGCATAATCGGACAAAGTAAAACATCAATGAAAAAAATGACGAAAGAGAACAATTAATACTTTGTGGCATATCCTTTGTTCTCAAGAACGGCCTGTAAGCGTTTTGGAATGGATTTTACCAAATTGTAGCAAACCTCAGGTTCTATGGAGTTCCACGCTTCCATTAACGCCGCCTTAAGCTGACTTAAAGTGTTAAATTTTTGTTGGTATACTCTTCTATCTAATTCTTCCCAGAGATGTTCAATTACATTGAGATCTGGGCTCTGTGCAGGAGTTTCTATAAGTTTGGAGCAGTTATGGATCAACCAAAGCTTTGCCACACCCGAAGTGTGCTTGGGATCATTGTCCTGGTAAAAAGCAAAATCATTCGCAATGCCTAACTTCTCGGCACTTTGCTTTACATTTTCCTTCAAAATGTTGAGGTAGCCAAATTTGTCCATTTTACCATCAATAAAATGCAAATTGCCCACCCCAGCACTCGACATGCAGCCCCAAACCATAACAGAGCCTCCTCCATGCTTAACAGTAGCTTTTGTATTTTGAGCATTAAATTCAGCATTTGGTTTACGCCACACAAACATCTTGCCATCTGAACCATGCAAATTGAACTTGCTCTCATCAGTGAACAGAACCTTGTAATGAATAAAAACTATCAGCAAAAATGTATTTTAAGATATCTTTACACCAAAATACCTTATTCCAAAAATCTTCTGTTTTAAGCAAATACTCTTTAGCAAATTTTATTCTTTTGTTTTTATTCTTATGGCTAATAAATGGTTTTTTTCTGGCAACTCTACCATGGTAGTTATATTTGTGCAATGTATTGCGAATAGTATTTAAGCAAACATCTTTCCACTGCTGTTTTTTAAAGATATTTTTAGTTCTTTTGCAGTTTTAAAAGGATCTTGTTTGATTTCCTTCAACAAAGAACGTTCTTCACGATCAGTTAATATTTTGCCCTGACCTTCTCTATTCTTATTAGCTATCCTAAACTCATCACGGAATCTCTTAATAACGTCGTGGACAGTAGACTTGCTTCTTCCAACTAATTCAGCAATTTCTCTCACAGGTTTACCTTCAAGATTCCATTTCACTATTAACTGTCTTATTTCGACAGTAGATTGCTTTCCCTTCGGTGCCATTTCTAATAGATTTTTACCTATTATTAGAACTAGAAATGTCTGCCAATAAATACAAGTTATGACTAAATGTGACAAAAAAAAAACTAAGCTTTGAAGTGCATATTTGTAAACTAACGGTATTTTTATTATTGTTGTTTTACTTTGTCCGATTATGCGTTGAGCGCAAAAAATTGAGTTAATTTTGTTTTTGAGTTTTTTTTTTTTTTTATATTTGGAAAGATTAGAGTGTAGAGTGCAAATAAAAACAAAAAAAAAACAAAAATTATTACGATTTGTTTTAGTTCAGAGAACTTAAATATCATACAAACACTTGTCCGATTATGCGATGGAGCCACTGTATATCATCGTATAAATTGGTTTTTGTTTTAAAACGAGTCGCCGAAACGCGAAAGTCCATACAAAATTTATGTAATTTTTACGATTTTTGCAAAAAAATCCAAATAAGGTAGTACTGATAAAATTTCATTTATTATTATTATATAATAAGTTAAGTATATATATTTTATTTTATTTCGATGAAAAAAATTGTATACAATTGTAAGTAATAGAAATCTACTAAAATGTATACATTGTTCGTGCGAAAGTCATCTTCTTTATCCATTCGTCGTCGGTTCGTCGGTTTTATGCATCAAAAATACAGTGTTCCACTAAAGTCTTCGTACAGCAGCTAGTACAAACTTTAATGATAAAATTCAGTAAGAAATGGTTGCAATTTCGAAAAAATTTAAATGACCTTTTTTTTATTCAACATTTTTCTTTAATATATATATTAATATATATATATTTATATAAATTATTATTTTCATTTATTCATTGCAAAGATATAGCCCTTAAATTGAAAAAAGTCATAAATTTGACTCCACTAAAGTTTTCGTAAACTGATGCATTTACTTGCCCTTTTTCTGAGAATCGTTCGTTGGTGATAACGGTTCTTTGCAAACTCGAATAAACGAAACACGTGTGACATACTCCATGACACAAATTCCGTTAAATACAAGTATGCAACAGGAGATTTAAAAAAAAATTGGTGAGCATAAAATTTAGAAATGCATAGTAAATATTTATAGGAGGAAAAGCATAATAAATATTTATAGGTGGAAAAGCATAAATTTTATTAAATTTAGACGTTAAATGATAAAAATCATACGCGACAAAACTTGTGTACAATAATCAATATACTATTAAGACTGTCATCGAACCCTTTAAATATGAAAGCCACGTAGAGAATAAGTTCCAGTCAGGATGGCCTTTAATTCTCAAACATGGAGATCCGTATATAGGGGCACAAAGCATTAGTGCAGAGCTTCTCCAAACCAATAATAAACTAGCCTATCCCGAAACTGTACAGAAATATCTAAATGCCGGGTTCAAGTATCACACACTTTACAAAAAAGACACTGATAAATGCAGTAAAACGCAAAGAGCGTTTGGACTTTGCTCGGAAATATCTAAACGCTTCTCCTGAGTCCTGGCTTAATGTAATATTATCTGATGAGTCCAAAGAAAACATTTTTGGTTCTGATGGTAGACTTAGAGCGTTGAAAAAGCCAGGAGAAGCTTACACCCCAAAACACACTATTCACAGTTGAAATCAGGTTAAGGTGTATTGGTATAGGACTTTCATCTGCTTTAGAAACTTGGAAATAATGGATTGATGAGTATGCTTTTCCATTCTGATAGAAATTTTGAATCTATTTGTTGAATATCTGGGCGTGGCAGAGACATTTTACATTCAGCAAGATAATCTCCCTAAGGAAGTGGCCCATTATACTAACATTTACTTGTAGCACAATGCTCCAAATCGACTCAAATATTAACACTGAGTCTTGATATCAATCCCATTTAGAATATGTGGAATATCCTTGAAAAAAAGGAGCAGGACTCATTACTTTATCCCTATGACTTAGCTGCAATAGGTTATTCAGGGAGAATGGGCGAAAATCGAACCAAGCTATGCATAAATTCCTGAGGAATTAATGACATTTTTAAAAATAAAGGCAACCGAAAAAAATAATTAAAATAATTTGTTATATTTTTTTTGATTTTTTAAACAATTTTCATTATTGGTGTATGAAGTTTTTTGTGGAGTCAAATTTGAGACTTTTTTCAATTTATGGGCTATATATGAAATTAATAAATAAAAATCATAATTTATTTTTCTTGTATTAAAGAAAAATGTGTAATAAACAAGTCTGCATTTAAATTTATTCGAAACTCTTACTAGTTATTATTGATTTTTATCATTAAAGTTTCAACTAACTGGTGTAGGAAGACTTTAGTGGAACACTGTCTGTACAGTGAGTGTCATTTCAAATCGTACAGCACAAATTTTGAGACTGAGGCATTTCTTGAAAATTATATTATGTTTAAATGGTTCATTGAGTAAAAGTTGTTGTTTACGGTATTTTAATTTATTTTCAAACAAAAAGTATGTGTTGTATTCATTGGATAACAAAATGTTAACAATTCATTACACTAACTAGTCAGTCAGTTAAAATCGTACAGTGTGATTTAAATAAGAGTGGAATAAGCGCATTTTTTTAAGTCATTCTTAATTGAAATGGTGTGATTTCGATTTTTCATTTCAAGTTCATGCCACACATGCTCGATCACATTCAAAGCTGGTGATTGGGAGGGTGTTTTGATAACTTTCGGGCAGTTATATAATGTCCACATTCGTGCATCATGAGCTGTATGGGATCGTTATCGTCGCTAGTTCTTAATTTCTCGGCGCTTTGTAGCAAATTGTTTTTTTTAAGAATATTAATATAAACAATTTTTTTTATAACTTCGTCAATGAACTCTAAATTTCCTACGCCGTATGATGACATGCAACCCCATATCATCTGAGATCCTCCTCCATGTTTGACCGTAGGACGTAAGTTAGCCACATTACATGCTTGCTTTGTGCTGCCAAGTTTAGATAAAAACAGGTACATATTTTTCAACATGAATTGCTGTTTTTTAATTATATTTATTCAGCATATAAAATATAGTAGTTAGTTGAAATATGTATATATAAATTCAATTAAATATTTTCAAATATATATTTCTAAGAGCAGTGTACGATTTTAAGTGACACTCACTGTATGAACTTCTAGGGTTATATAAAACATTCTCCAAGAATTCAAAATTTTGTATTCGGTAAGTCGTGACGAAGGTACAACTTTAATTTCACGTTCACAGCTGCATATCATATGAGCACCCTCCGCACTGTATCATCAGAGCTCAATGAGGTTTGAAACACATTGTTAATTTATGGTGCAGATGTGGTTTCTATGCTCTCTGGAAGTCAACACTGGGGCCGGCCACAAAGTTGTATATGTTCACCGATGCCTTTAATGCCTTAAGGTTTTCTTATTCTTAGAATTGTGGTAGGAAATATATCAAACATTTTGCAATAATATTGTGTGGTATATGGTAGAGTATAATTTATTAAACGCAACACCTTATTCTTTTCCTTTGGGAATATTTTTAAAACAAGTTATATGAATGAATCGATTCAAACTTAATCTACGAACAACAATGCAATAAACGATCTATAAAACTGCTGATCCAGTGCCTAGTGCTTCGATGGGCAAGCCCACGTCGTTGGCAAAGCCTTGGCCGTTGGTGCCACTTCGATGCTTCGCTGTCTGCGCCGTTGGCATGACGGTGCGTTACGCCTGCTGGTGATCGTGTTCTGCAGACATATCGTCAGCAGAATGAATATTCTGTGGGAAACAGCTTAGATGATTTGATGTTATTGTACGTTAACATATAGATATTTATAAATTAAGCATTTTAACTCAATGCGTTAATGACAGCCTTCAAACGGAGTGGCATAGATAAAAAATGAAAAATTTGTTGCTTCCAATGAAGTGATTTCTCTCCAGGCTGTTTTTGAGCTACTTTAAGTCTAGAAGTTGATATATATCTACTAAAATCTTTCATTCCTGTTTTTTTTTTTATTTCTTTATTTTTTCTTATTACCGTTGCTTGCCGATAAACTTTAAAAGTAAGATTTAGGGGCTGTATTTAACCCTAAAACTTCAATCTTATTTTTGTTGTGTAAAAGTGATATTTCGTCAAATCGACGACGCTGTTGTTTAAATAGATAAAGAAGAAAACTTTCGCTCGTAAAATATATTAATTTTAGTAGCTTTCATTTACTTACTTCATTTTTCATCGAAATATCTTATTATATAATAATAAATGATGTTTTAACAGCACTACCTTTATTATTTTGCAAAAATCGTGAAAGTTACACAAATTTTGTATGAACTTTGCGTTTCGGCGACGCGTTTTAAAACAAAAAGCAATTTATTCGATGTGAATCAAGCTAACTAAACTAACTAATACCTAGAGCATGATCACGGCCATCGGTATACGAAAATTTTGCAATAGAAAATATAAATAATATAAAAAAACGGCAAAATAAAAAAATCCATCGTCGATTCGACGAAGAATGACTTTCTAGGGTTAAACTTTAATCTTTGACTGAATTTCCGAAATTTCAAGTTTCGCATCTTATAATCTAGTCAAAAATGTCGAAAAAAAATCCGAGACTCGGGAAACGTCTCGCCATAAAAATGTCTTCTAAGGGTCGGGAATTTCTCATAATATACAGTCATTCACAAAATTGGGAATATAGCGGTCATTGAATCCAAATCGTCAAAATTTATAGTTCTAAATTTTGAACTGTACTTTATAAATTCGTTTTCTACTAAGATTTTTATCATAATTTACTAGATTCTGAGTTGTTCATGAATGAAAAAAATGTTGGCGAACGAAAATTGTGAACGCCCAAATGTCATAAGTGAACGAGTCAGATTTCGTAAGCCGGTGCATGGGCGGGGTAGGTATGTTTTTGTTTCAAGTCAATCAAAACCATTAGGATTATTCATCCCATTTGCTACAGATGATGAATAATCCTAATGGTACTTTCAGTGAGCGATTGAAAAAACAAACTTTTTACGAAACCTGGTGGTTATGCCTGTTAAGATCTCGGCCGACTTGGGTGGCGATTTGTGATACCGGTTCTCTCCGGTCTTCTCCTCCGTCGGAATTGATTCCATCGTCGCCATTGAGAATGTTGTCAGTATACCCTTGATATAATTTTAATAATTTTAAACATACAGTGGTGGTCCAGTATAACGAACGCTTTTTTATTTTCCATTGATGACTCTAAATAATGAACGGTTGATTAATTATTCTTGAATTAAGTATTCTATATAACAAATACTATATGGACTTCAGTACAAAAAAAAAAGATTTTTTTCTAAAAACAAATAATTTTGTTCATGTACGCAAATTTTTTTTCTGTTTTTTTTAAATAAATTAGTTAAGATAATACGAATAGAGTTTAACTTGCTTCTATGCTAATATTTATGAAAAGAAATATGTATTTCGATATAACGTACGAATCCTGCACATTACATCATTCGTTATACTGGACCACCACTGTATACCAGTCCAAGTTCCCACTTATAAAAATTATTTGAGGGAAAGAAGAGAAAATCACCTATCTCAAATCATATAAACAACTACAAGCGACGATTTTCTGCTTGCCGTCATGTTGTTCTTAAAACAGTCGTTTTCAATATACTCTAGAGTTCGTATAGGTTCTTATAGTTCGTATAGTCTTTATAACAACTAATGTAAAAATCGTCTGATATATGCTGCTAAGTCGTTATCGCTTTGCAATGTGTTGCACACATCATGCTCGCTCGCTCGGCGGATTAATTAAAATTTTCTAGTCGCATCTCTCATTTTCTCTTCAATGCCTTTACAAATTCAAATATTATATTATTACCGGACAAATATCGCGTCAATTCTGAAAAAAGATTTACAGTACACTCGGGATAACGTCAACTAATTAAAACAGCGAGTGTTTACGTTTATTGGATTGTTGACGTTTATCATTGTTCAAAATTAAGACCATAATATTAATGATACTATAGTTTAATGAACAGCCCAATTAAAATCTACAATAGCAAGTAATATATATAATAAGTTTTTAACGCATATAACGCTATTTAAATCTATTTTACTTGATTAGAGAAGCAAATATGAATCTTTCTGAGATATTAGATTACATATGTATATATATATATATTTGTTTTTATGTTTATAATATATCTGTATGCAGTGAATCAAATAAGTATTCGTCCCAAATTCGTATTAGAATAACACAGATTTAACACAAATTAATATATGGTATAATATATATAGCATAAATTGTATAAAATGAATATAAAAGTCTGTTTTCCTTTCATACTTCTTATGTACTTCATTGTAAAAATATCATTGTTTTACATCCTTAGTTGTGACTAACTCCAATATTCGTCATCATGTTCTTATTATAATTATATCTAGAACCAATATTTTGAATAATCGATTTATTCATAGATATTTTAACTGATGATTGCTTGCTTTTTGACTCAACTCATAAATGTGCTTTATTTTTATGTAATCTTTCTTCTCACTCTTAAAAGTTCATACATGGTATATATCTATAAAGTTTTACCAACCCAATTATGTGGATGTTTTTCTTTATTATTACCATTATTCTATTTAATTCTAAAAATAAACATATTTTGTATATAAAAGAAAGGAAAAACAACAAAATTTAGGCTTTTGTGTATTAATTTTTCAAAGCTTATGTTGTTTAATTTAATTTTATGTAATAATGTGAAATCCACTACCATTTGTATCCATTATCAACATATTATTTTTTAACCAACCAATCTTCCAAAAAATTTTCTTTTACTTTTTCCTTTTAAAGGTTATAGGCGGTGAATTGCAGGAGCGTTTGATTCCGGTTCCATACAGCAAGAGCTCCACTGATCAAGCTGTAAGCCTTCCTTTTTTATTTTCTCTCTCTCTATATAAGGCCTTTTTAAATCTTGTTTTTAATTTTCGGAATTATTTTCTTTTGCATTAGTGTTTGTTGTATAAATCAGAAACCGCCAAGAGAAAATAACAGCAATGCAAATTAATGAATATATAGTTCAGATCACAATTCTGTGTGTTGCTAACAGTTTATAAGCTTCAAAACAGGTTTGCGTGCATTCAATAAAAATGACATAATTTTTTTAAATATTCATGGAAAAATTCGTTGAAGGTTCTGCTTTTTACAACTATCATTCATAAAAACTTTCGCTTTTAGCCGATATATGGAGTTTTCGCTTCTGGTCGATATATGGAGTTATGACATCACCTATATGAGTTATATACACATATATATTTACCTCTCGATTTACGCGGTAGATTCGTTTTCAAAGTAACATGAAAATCAAGAAATGATATACAGTAGATATACAAATTCAGCAAATGTGTTTACCACGAAAAATTGGGCGTTGGTTTTGAAGCAGAGTGCGTCGTTTTTTATTGTTATTTTTATACCATAAACCCTGTGGGTATATTCATGTATATTCATTTTGTCCTTCCGTTTGTAACACCTTGAAGGAGGGGTCATAGGTAGCGTCACCTCCTGAGTAAATTTAGCGATTTCCGTCTGTCTGTAGGAATCAGTTTTTTTAAGAAACGGTAAGAGCTACAGACTGAAAATTTTGGATATACAGTACACACGGGCTAATGTCATTTAATTCAATCCGCGAGTTTTTTCATTTATCAGATTGTTGACGTTTATCATTGGCAAAGATCAAAATATTAATTTAGCCCTAAAAAGCAGAGGTCCAAAATAATTGTTATTTTCAAATTTTTGATGTAAAAGATCACACTTTAAATGTTGCTAAATCGTACTTTCAAGTATGCTGAAGTGATCCATGCGTTTCTTAATCGAAAAAAAAAAAACACAATCAGAAAATAATTGTTATGAAGTGATTTTTATTATATAATCCATAATTGGTTGGACCCCTGCTAGAAAGTCATTCTTCGTCGAATCAACGACGCATTTTTTTTATTTTGCCATTTATTTATATTATTTATATTTTGCAAATTTTCGTATTGCGATGGACGTGATCATGCTCTAGGTATTAGTTAATTAGATTAGTTTGACACACATCGAATAAATTGGTAATTGGTACTCTTCAAAAAAATATTTACCACAAAATACTCAAGTTATTCTCACTTTCTAATCGCTTTAAGTGAAATTCGCATAAAAAGGTACTCTGGCTGCAGTTTAGGTATGGGGTATAGACCCAGCTGAAGATAACGCTTGTACTGGTTTTTTCTAAAATAGTTTAAAGACATTTATTTTTTTATATATGTTCATGTATTGGATTTTAATTTATAATTTGTTCATACATTTTTTAAAGAACTGTTTATAAATTCTTTCTTTAAAACATTTTATAAAAAAATTATATTAAACAAATATCAATTTCTTCATTACATAAAACATTTGCAGATTGTGATATTAATTCCTACACATTCATACACACGCACTTGAAATGAGCGTTATTAGTCTATGCGCAGATTATAATTTTTATATGTAAGCCATTTCATTCAAAGATGACCAAAGGGTCAACAAACGACGTACTCTTTTTCAAAACCAACGGCCGCTACATGCTCCGTCGTTTGAAAGTCTAAAACGATGTGCGTCGTTTCGCTGCTAACACTCGAAGATATATCGAAAGGCTAACATAGCCCGTGCTACCCGGGTATTGAAAGGCCGAGTAGTAATACCCGGGTCCTACCCGGATACTACGCGGGTATTCGAACTACTCGGGTAACCTGGTTACTCGATACCCGGGTAATCGAAACCACTAGTTCAAACTTTAGTGATAAAAATTTATAATATGTTATTTCGAAATAATTTAAATGCACGTTATTTTATTTAACATTTTTGCTAAATTTAACAGCTGTACGAACACTTTAATGGATCACTGTATTTATATACTTCCTACGTTCCCTACGTCTTTTACCCTACAGCATAAGTGATTGATCATTGTGTACATGCAATTGAGAGAAAATATGCATGTATACGTCACACAAATTATAATATTTCACTATATTCATTGCTCTCTTTCTGTAATTTTTACCATAATTGGTTATCAAAATAAAATTCTTATATAATTTTGCTGTTATTTGAACTTTTTATCAACCGCATTGATGCGGTCTGAAAAGTTATCAATCTTATTATATTTTCTTTTTGTGTCAAACAAATACCACTTTTCCAGGTAATGATTATTGTAATGATTCCTTCATCCAAAATGGCCGATTTCTGCTATTCTATTTTTTTTTTATTTATTGAGATCAAAATGTAATATGCCCATTAAACATGCTTCTAAATTTTAAAAAATGTTTAAATTTAACCCTAGAACCCTTATTTTTGTTGCGTAAAGGTTATACTTCGTAGAATCGCCGCTCTTTAAATGGATAAAGAAGATAACTTTCGAATGAAAATGTATAAATTACAATTACTTACTTTATTTTTCATCGAAATAAAAAAATATATATTATTATCTTAATAATAATGTTTTGCAAAAATCGTAAAAGTTACACACCCTACCTAAAGCATCATCACGTCCATCGTTATACGAAAATTTAGCAATAAATAAATGTAAAGAATAAAAAAAGGGCAAAAATAAATGCGTCGTTGATTCGATAAATTTTTAGGGTTAAAAAAACAGGTCTAATGTGACACGTAAATCGAGGGATAGGTATATTTAAGTACGATTATTCCATGTTATTAAAATTATTTCCATTTTCATAGTTTTATAGCATTACGTGTTTGAACCTTGTTGCTATACTAGAATTTAATCTTAAAAAAACAAATGAATGACACTTTATCTGGTTCCGCATGCCGTACTTATATATATCGTTTCTCAGATTGCGATGAAACGGTGGTGAGTTTTTGTGTGAATGCCCACGTAAAGTTATAAATTAAAACATCCCAATAAAATATTAATCATAAAGATAAACAAAAAGAAAATGTATGATTTAAATGATTTAAAGACGAAAACATAATATTGTATGTATGTATATAGCCTACTTGTATTAATATATTCAGTGATACTGAGTAGTTTTCGCTGTACTTCTCTTACTTATATTCCCACCTAGTTTTACAACACAATAATATCTACTCCTATCTGTCTGTCTACTCGATCACTGGACAGACCTCCCAACCCGACTCATGAACACCCAATGCTTCCATGGTATATGCATAATGTCATACAGAATCAAACTCTGCAAATATTAGACTGTGGTAATTATTACCCGATTACTGTCATCAAGTGTGAATACCTGATTAATTTCACTTCCGAAAAATAGTACACTCTGACCTTTTTATCACAAAAAACTAAGGCCCGTTTTATTCAGTCTCTGTTAAATTCCTTAACAACGCATATAATTTAATCATCTGATAAAAATAACAGCGCAATTAATATCTATAATTAAAAATTGGTTTTATTCACCTCTTGTTAACTTTATCGACGATTAAAAATTTCTAGTTAAATTTGAAGCATAATTAAGAAATTTCCTTGGGATATTTATTGAAATGAAATACATATGTGAACATTTGTTAAAAATACTACAAAATTATTTCAAAAAATTAAATGACAACAGCTGTTTTCTGACAATTATTTCAGAGAGTACGAAAACCCAACCCTAAAATAACAGAGAGAGAATTTTTTCAGAAATGCTCTCTGTGTAATTGAAATGATCTTTGATAAAAAAAACACAATGCACAAATCACAATTTCCAATGCTGAAGTCCATGATCTTGGTCACGAAATGCACTTCATCTACGTCTTCCTTCACATGGCCGACTCGTGAACTATTTTTGATGTCGAGAGCATTCATTTTCATTCATACGAAATTTTTCAAAACAATAATTTTGAAATGTCACAATTTTCAGCTTAACTACGAGTGAAAAAAACGAAATGCTCAAATTAAGTTGAAATTCCCTCTGAAAGATATGCCTAACAGAGCTATCTTCTGTAGTTAGCTAATTACGTTGTTAAAGCTGACTTCTCGTTAACTAACTAGAATCTTCAACTAAAAACCTTAACAATGACTGAAAAAACTCGATTTCACAAAATTCCCAATTGTTAATCAATAGTTAATATAATTGAAGCTGAATAAAACGGTTCTAAAATACCATTATTTGTTTCTTTTTCTATTGTAATGTTGACAACACTTAGATAATGGTATTGAACTCATTTTACTCTAGGTCTATGCATGGTAATGTGGTAACGTCGTAATGTGGCAAATTTACAAAAACAAATTGCACGTGAATTACCACATTACCATCGTTAGTATGAATACGCCTATTGAGTAGTATGTATATTGAACTCTCACTGAGTTCAGATTGAGTAAAAGAATCAAAATATACACATGTATGTACATATGTGCGTATTTCATGCACAATTATATGTCAATGATATATTCTGTAATCAAAGAATCAATCAACATGACTAAGGAACGTGCCATAAGAAATATTTTTGTTGAGTATATGAGTTTCAATATAAAGGTTCTGAATATAGTGGCAATTGATAAGCGAAAAAGATAAATATTTGCATTACTGAAGTAGTAGTAATAGTAAACACGCATATGTATGTTTTCGAATACATATACATAATAATAAGTAGTAAGTTGTATATTTTCATATTTCATATTTTAAGATACGTTATAAACTTTTTATCTACATAATCGGTATGACTAGTATGGTATAGTTAAACATTTGAATATAAACATAGATATATATCGGTGAACTTTTGACAAAACATCTTAAGTTGAGATAAGAAAATTTCAAATTTGTGTTTGAATATTCAAATTTATTATTTAACAATATTTGCAATAAATCAAAATAAGCGACACATTTTTACTTTACATTTATTATTTAAATAAAAAATTTATTGTGCACTGTATTTGTTATTATTCGTTCTCCTCAAGAATTGTAATATCAGACATATGTAAGTTGTGTTGTCAAAAATCCACAGATATATTCATGGGTTTGGGCATAAGTTGAAAGTGAAAAGTTGAATCCCTCGTATATTTAATCATCTGTCATAGAAGACAGATGAATCTACTAACGATCATATATTTGATGATTTAACAACAATAATAACTAACAATCTAATCTACTACATCTTCTCAGCAATATACTACATCTTCTCAGCAAATATGGATCTGCATATGTATAAATGTGCATATACATATATTGCATACTATGTACAATAGTTAATGGATCATAATGTTACAGAAAATCGTATGATCGTTGTGTTTTCTGTTGTTTACTTTTTACACTGTTTTCTTTCTAACACACCCAGGACCAGTACACTACCACTTCCATACATTTGACATGCTTTAACTATTATTTGCTCCTTTAGAAAAAGAGAAACCTTTTGATAATTAAGTGCTTTGTTCGATTTTGTTCCTAACTAAATGATTACAACCTCTAATTATATATTTTTATATTATTATTTATCGCGTTTACCAATGTTTTCCAATACCCGGGAGACGACAGGATTTCGTGTCTGCCGGGTTTTCAACATGTCAAGGCCGACGAGATTTCGAGTATTCTCCTACCTTACGTACACACACATGAAGTAGGTAGAGTTCATTATTTTAAAGCAGAAATCAGAAAATCAACATTTCGAAATTAGTCTTCAATTCGTAAAATTCCCATTTTATTGACTTGATATTTAACATTGTCATACAGAAAAAGCTTGCATTTAGTATTATATTGTAATATAAATTATGTTGTAATTTAATCATCGTATTCCAATATTTTTGAAAGGCTTCATATTCCTCTGTATTATAATTTATATAATTTATTTTTAACATTAACCAATAATCTTCATAGTAATACTATAATAATTTTTTAATTAATATTTTTTTTTTGTATAATTTAGAAAGAAAATCAATAAAAAAGTACTAGAATTTTATTTTTAAAAGACAACGAATTAACTTTGTGTAGAAGTAATCAAATTTATTTAAATGTAATCAAATATTTAAATATTGCTCATATTCATTTTACACAGACATTTTCATGCAGTGAAGAATAAATTATACTTAGAGAGTATTTACATCATTTATCTTTTAGTCAATGCAGTAGAATTTTGTTATATAAGCAATATGCACACATTAAATTCGAATTTCCTCGGCCGGAAATACTTGAGCAGTCAAACATGACATGCTCATAAGAAAGCTTGAATACTTGAAAACTTGGGCAGAAATCGAGACCACTCCTTTATATATTTACCTGTCCTCTACCTCTATTTTTGTTTTAATTCAATGTTAAAGATCTTTGATTTGATTCTAAATTTAGTAAAATGATCCGCAATTCACGTGTAACATATTTACTGTATCGATTTTTTTTGTCATATATTATTTCTTTGGATGTATATCTTCTTTTCTTCGACATTCTCATCTGCTTCACACAGATACGCGTAGTGAACGCCTTCCGGCAGGGGCTAGACTCACGCTATGGCGACCACACGAACACCTCCTTGGCCGAAGTCCTACGGAAGCAGACCTCGCTCAGCAAACGCCTTTCGCAAACATCCTCGATCGAGTACGCCGATAATATACCCGATGAGCTGACGATACCGGAAATCGACGTCGAGCGTCTGTCGTCACATAGTCATACCGAAACCGCTGTTTAGATAATTTCAACATAAATACAACAATCACAACAACTGCAACAATAATGTTAATAAAAAATAAATTCATGAAATAAAATAAATAAATTTATAAAATAAATAAGAAATAATAATTGCATGAAAATACATTTAATAAATAAATAGAAATAATTATATTACAAAATAATATATACACAAATTGATAACAAAAAACTACACTCATATTCGTAAGAGTATCAATATAATCTTGCTGTATGCTATATACCAGATACTCGACTAATATACCAGACTAACTAAACAATACGCCCATAACACATACATAATTTCAATGAAATATAGGAATTTCATCGTTATCATCTTTAATATCATTGTTTCATAGAGATACCTACATATACATTATAAGTTCCAATTTAACTTGAAATCACAGACTACTTTCTTTTTCTTAAAATTGAAGAGATCTCCTCCTAAAGTTCGATCTACCCACGTCCATGTTTCATGAGTTTAAGGGCGTGAATAGTTGGGATTGCTGATTCAGTGACGTTTGATTACGGATTATGCTGTTTTAAGGGAGATTGTTAATGTCTAGGTTATAAAACCGAAACTTCTGCTTTTATTAAATTCACATGCTTTTATTGTTATCCCTCAAGTAAAATGTATAACATCCATACATGCTAAACAATTCATGTTAACTAATTATAAAAAGTTTGCAACCGGAAATAAAAACACAAAAAATATATAACAAATTAAAAGAAAACATTAAATAGTTATTAATTCTAAATTGAAAATGAAGGAACAGTTGTTGAAAAATAATAAAAAATATCTGTCATTTAAATGGCTATAAGGTCTTTGTAAAAAAACATTCGAACATTTTTTTTCCATTATACGGATTCCTTAGATCCAGCTACACCTAATGCATACAATTTGGTAATTTAAAAAAATCAAAGAATTTTTTTAAAATTCAAGAACATCTTATAAATTTTTATTGTTGACATTATAGCCTTCGTGGGAGAATTTGAATGTGTATTTTTTCACCCTTCTATAAATGTCCAATTACTCACGAAGTAACGTGAGGTGAAGTTGGGTGTCAGCTGTACGAACCTATCATACGGGCCGCAGTGTATGCGATTATTCAAAACATGAGGTGAGGTGGCGTAACCTTTCGAATTTGATTGCTATGTATATCTACGTCAGGGATTATATTTTGGTTTTATACTATTGTACCAAATCGAAACATAAATTATACCAAATTGTGCTAAAATTGTTTTCCCACATTTCACATTATTTCAAATAAATATACATATGTATATTTGTATATTTAATAAACTATTTCATAATATAATATTTCATAAAGCAAACAAAGATAATAATGTATATATAAAAGTTGACCAAAAATAATTCAATTCGAACAATATGTTTTAAATGTGATAAAGAAGTATTTTACATTTGAAGAAACCTTTTCATCTTATACTTTTCAATGACAGAGGTATTCCGACATAGGCAACTAAACAGAAATTACCCAAAACAGTATGTTATTAAATTTTAAAACATTGATTTTATAATATTCGTACAGATTCACACTTAATTTACACGGTTATCCAAAAATATTTTTTATTAGGAATGTTCCAAAAGACAAAAATACTTCGCTCATCGTCATTTGGTTGGAATTGGAATTCAACAACATCGATAATTTTTACTATACATGAATTATCTTTTGTTTGGTAAAATAAGAATAGAAATATTAATTGTAGTACAAATTTTTTTCTCGACAAAAAATTGAATCCTACCCAAATAGTGCCAAAAATGCCGCTGGGGTGTCAACGTAAAAATAAAATCATCCCTGGTCTACGTTACCTCAAATGAGAGAATAATTAAAAATGACTGACCATTTGGAACTCTCTCTCAGTCGGAGATTCGGGTTTTCAATTCGCACTTTTTACGATTTTTTAAAATTGTTTTGTAGTGGATTTTATTCCGTTTTCTGAGAAAATGCGGGTTTTTGTACAACTGCCTTTTCCATTTTAACAGTTCCGAACCCTGTCTCTAAGTTTCTACAATACATTTTCCCTAACTACGTATAGTTTCCTACGTTAAATTGTGGCATTCAACAGTGAAAAGCTTTACGCTGAAAATTACATGATATATGAACAAGTAGTAATATTGCATTTCATTTTGATTTTTTCTTAGAAGACTAATAGTATCTATAAAACATAGGTCTAGTTGGACCAAAGGGTTCCGTCATACATACATACATACATACATACATACATACATACATACATACATACATACATACATACATACATACATACATACATACATACATACATACATACATACATACAGACATACATACATACATACATACATACATACATACATACATACATACATACATACATACATACATACATACATACATACATACATACATACATACATACATAAATAAATATATACTATATAAATATAACTATATAAAGTTTAGAGAAATAATAGTCATAAGATATAATGAATGAATTGCAGTTGCGATTGTAGTCTCTGGCTCAACCAAGGAGCTGTTAATGTCTGTTCCAAAACAGAAGAACAATTTCCGACAGTAATTTTTTACTATTTTTGTATATATAAATTCAAGAATTTATATTATTTTGGAGCGAGTGAAAAATTGTGAAGTGTATCTCTGGCTAATATTTTATTTTCTCACCTCAATTTTTTTCAAAATTTGATTGGTTGATTTTGAAAAATCAAATTCAGTATTTCCGCAGCGCAGTTGCGCAGTTTTGAACAACAAAACGTAGGAATATACATTAAATTTATTTCAATTTTTTTTCTGTTCAGAGAATGCTCAATTTCATTTTAATTTTCGAGCAATCAAAATTAAGAACATTTTCAAATTTTTTTCCTTACTCTCAAACCTGCGCGAACATGTTCTTCTGTTTTGGAACAGGCTATAATAATAAATAAATAAATAAATACGTTACGTAGAAACCTTAAGAAGTTTCATAAATTTCGATACTACAGTTGCTTCAAAATCCAGTTAGTTAGCTTGAATTGAAAAAGCTAAGTTAGCACGAACAACTGTGACGTCTCACGATAATGCAGATACAGACGTATGTAGTTGTAGACAGGTATATTAATATTTCGGTAGATAGATATTTCCTGCGGTGGGTATGGCTGTTCCCATTGCTCAATGGTTTTCTGATACCTATTGATTATATTTAGTCTATTAAATTTGATGGAAAGTAAATACAAAATCATTACGACTAAATTATATAATTATATAAACAAAACCAAACTAATCAGTAAAATAATTTAAATTCATATACAAAAAATGTGTTCAAAAATTGTTTCATTTACTATAAAGTTAAGTAAGGTAAATATAAAATTATAGTTTGAGTTTGTATTACAACAATAGCAGAAGAACAAGAACACATAACCCAAGTAATCGTAATTGTAACTAAAAAAATAAGAAACCATCAGAACGCATGATTAATTAACAAATTTTGTTTTCATGTAATTATTATGTACTAAATTGCATATTTTTAAATAAAAACAAATGATGTATTAACAAAAGATTCTATGACTTATTTCGATGGAAAAAGGATATGCAGTGACAGTAACTGAAATTAAGACAGAGAAAAGAAAAACAACAATGGACGTGGATTTTTACATAATTTAGATGATTAATTTTGTTTTATGAGAATGCTTTGTCATATTGTATAATAATAATATAATACATAATAAGAACAATACATCAGTTGAAAAAATTGTAGTGCACTCCGTTTATGTGGGGCATACCCATGCTGGCCGGTACGTAAGTGGAGCCTGGGGCACACTTGGTACAGTTACGTTTCAGGGACGGTCGTTGCTTGGAGGAGTGACAGTGCATGGCGAAGCGCAGTTCCTCAGCCATCTCGGAGCAGAGTGACTGCCTCTCGGTATGGGCGTTCTTTTTTGAGTTCCAGCAGAACTCTAATATCGCAACAACAACGGCCAGAGCCAGACCGCATAGCAGTACGACGAAAACCCCACCGATGTTCTCCACGCCTAGTGCGTTCGCCTTTGACTCCTTGTTCTTGTCGTCTCGGTTACACACGTCGCCGGTGTTTTTCCACCACTTGTCGTACAATATCTGGATGACGCCCTTTTCCTGCAACTCCAGTATAGCTAATGAGATGACGTCACGCCACTGCGAACCTTTGGGTGTGGCGATCCCGTAGCCCTTCGAATCAAGCAGGCCTCCGATTTGCGTGAGGTTGCAGTCGCGCTGCACGGCGAAGTCGAGCATAGTCGACTCCATCAGGAAGGCGTAGTTTCCCACCATCACCCTTCGGATGCCCTCCTCATACGTTTTTACGAACACAGATGGCTTCCGGTTCTCCATGTAACGCCACATCTTCTGGTACATCCCGATCTTCGAGTCCTACCAGACAAAGAGTGAAGAGAAATGGTGAAATGAAGAAAGGCAACGTTCCTACCCGAAAGAAGGTCATCGTCGAGCCGCCCTCGAGAGTACCGTACGATATCTCCGTTTGCTCGGCCAGGTCGGCGGCGCTTTCGATCGGCGTGATCATTCGCTCGACGGTAAGGAAAGCGGCAAGGTTGGCCGTGTATGAGGAGATGATTATCAGAGTGAAGAACCACCAAATGCCGCCGACGATTCGTGTAGACGTCGCCTACAAGTATGATACAAAGAGGGAGACCGACAGAGGGGGTTTAAAAATAAGTTGGTGTGAAGTATAACTATTAAAAAAAGTCATTCAAGACACTTGTTCGATACCCTCGGATACAGGTCGGAACCCTGCTGCATAAGCGCTCCAATGGCAAACCAGAAGCTGTTCCTTAGCGTGAACGAGTTTTGCGTGCTCACGAATTCCATTTCGTCCTGATCCAGATCGTGGTTGCAAATCACGTCCCAGTCACACATCAGTCCAGATGATGTGACCGGCAGTAAAACATCGTTCATTGCGTCATCGTCTTGGTGGCGCTTTTGAGATCGGCGACTTCGCTGGCAGCGATCTTCCCTTTCGGCCACTCCAACTTCCTCGCCAACGTAATCGCAATTCTGGGCCGATAGGTGGTGTTCCATAGTCCATCCACCATCAGGCGAGTGTGGGGCAAACTTGACGTAGTCTTTATGGTGGTCGCAGAGTGGCTTTTCCGATACCCATTCGACGGGAGAGAATCTGGCCACCACCCAGATGGTCAGGGACACGAGAACGTAGCCTATGGCGATATAGCACCAAATCTCAATGGCCAGTGGGTTCATGAATGAGAAGAAACACGCTTGAGCGTGGTCTGGTCTCTGCAATCAAATGCAAATGGAGGCTAGGAGCGCAGGAGGAAAGACCTTCGATCCGGGTTGGGCATCTAGCTTAAATTTGCCTAGCTTAACACACACACACTAGAAGATACATACCTTGGGGTTCAGTCCGGATCCCTGTCGCAGAAAGGTCCCCGTTATGAACCAGAAGCTATTCGAGACCGAGAACTGGTTCTCCACAATGTCGGACTCCTTGATGCAGGGGTGTGGATTGTTCCACTCGTATGGTGAGAAGCGTGCCATCACGAATAGGGTAAACGAGACTAAAAGGTAAGCAGCAAGGACATACAACCAGATCTCCACAGCAAGCGGGTTCATAAAGGAGAACAGTCGTGTTGGCTGGCTAGTTGGCACCTGGTCAGGGATGCGAAACAGAATCACGTGTAAGCTGAAAATGCAAGCCGCAGACACAAACGGCTATTACAGAGAAATGGGCGGGGAAGGGGAGCGACATAGGAACAGGAATAGGGATGTCGCTCGTTCCTACCTTGAATAGTATTCCGATGCCCAGGTTCATGAATGGCTTCGTGAAGTCGATGACGCTCTCCCGAGCATAGTTGATCGTCATGGAGGCAACGGCCAGATCAGCGCGCTGGAAATATGGATGCGAAGAACCAAATGTAATCCATTAGAAAGCGTGTACTTACTCGCTCCATTAGCTCGCGGACAATGCCATTCCAGGAATTCGTCTCAGGATTAAACACACCATACATATTGTCTGGCACCAGCTCGATTTTATACTGGAAGCCCACCTGAGTGGCAATGGCCTTTAGCAAGTCTATGCAGAAACCCTCGTAGCGAGAATTCCCAGTCAGGTTAGCATCCTTCTTGACCATCACGTACGGCTTCTCCTGCAGAAAACCGTTGTCACATACATATATATTAGCTAAGGTTTCATGTATTAGACTGTCCTTAATTTGAAAGAAAACTTATTTTGTAAGGTAAACTGTCCAGAATAATTTGGAATCCAATTTTTGTGGTTATCCCTGATCCTTCAGCCCTGAGCTGTCAAGGAGTTATCCACGAAGGAGTCGATTTTATATTTGGCTCCAGTAATTTTTTGAACTTATTCATTATTAAAACAATTCTTTTGAAATAGATTTATCTATTTAACTCCGACTTCGATTTATCCCGGAGTCAGATGTCCTTGAGTCAAATATATTAATATATATCAAGTCATAATATTTTAAAAAACACTACAAACTCTGTGTTGAAGTAGAAGGAAAGCAATACCGGCGAGACATGGGTTTTTTTTTCCAAATTTTTTCCCATGTGAGGCACATCAGCGAGCTATCCTGTTTGTACTTGTAAAGGTACACGCTGTAATAGCCGTGGCCTGTTAAAATTGAATTGTACGAGAATAAAGTCAATCTCACCATATCCTCTGTTAACTCAGGATTCTTTATTAGGCATAAATGCAGTTTACGACCCCCCTTCTGATATCAAAAACCAAGTATGCAGATTGATAGCCTTATATGTACATATCATAACGCCAAAATATCTCGGTGTGATCTCCCCCCATTTGAGAGAAAATGGGGGTCAAAGTTCAAAATTGGGGCCGCCCCCAAATCCACAAATGTTATCCAATCTGAAATATATGGATATCGAAAGAAAGGTAATTGAATTCTCTGCTTTTCACTTTTTTATAGCTCGAAAGAAACGTGTTCGAACGAAAAATTTAAAAATTTAAGAATGGGAATCCCCCAATTTGCTGGTTATACATATGCAGGTGATACATATCTAAGGAACAAACTATTACCAAATCAGCTCTGGAGTAATGTTATGTTTTTTTATAAATATAATATACATTCTATATAAAAATATAACAATATGTATATTAATTTAAAGGAAATTGAACCAGCTTTTAGGAAATGTATACTAAACATATAGTTAATAATACAAATTTTAAAGAAAAAATTTATTGAAGAAAAAATTTTATTTTTTTTTTTTTTCAGTTTTTGTCAAATTTTTTGTTAAAGTTTATAATTTTGAAAAATCTTTAAATGCAGTTTTATAGATAATTACCTTTCTTTCGATATCCATATGTTTCAGATTGGATAACATTTGTGGATTTGGGGGCGGCCCCAATTTTGAACTTTGACCCCCATTTTCTCCCAAATCACACACCGAGATATTTTGGGTTTTTGATACTCAAAATTAGTACTTTTTGGGGGTATTTTTGTTTTTTTTTTGGAGGGGGGTCGTAAACTGCATTTGTTCCATGGGGGCTGCATACATTATGACCGATTGGGTCACCTTTCCTAGCAGCTTTCTTCTATTATGACTGAGTCCTCCAATGTTTAGCATCAGTTTTGCAAGTGTCGTTTGTATTTGAGAAGCCTGTTCACACGCCATTTCTATGTGTGCCTTGTAGCTCCAAGATCTTGCTTAAGGTTTTCATGCTTTTTTACTGATCGATCTCACTGTATGACATATTTCGTGCCTTTCCAATGATTAGGGCACCGGCTTTCTCGGTTTGATATTTTGAGTCCTAGGTCTTTTTGCGAAGTTTCTGGACGTAACCAGTCCCCTCCTTCTGTATAGGCCAATAATTTTTTTTAAATCGTCTCCAGTGAGACAATGTGGGTTGATTTTGGTCATGGTGTGCAGTTACTCCGAAGACTTTTCTACTAATGCTTAGAAGGTTAGTCATATTTACGTATTTGACTTGGTTTAGTACCATTATTTAGTTAACAAAATAGGAGGAGATTAACCCTGCTTCAGATATGGCGTGCAGTCACTCCATACTGCTACTACTGCTTAGTGTATCCACCACTAATATGCGACATTAAAAACAAAGTAACCATTTATATTTGCAATGTGCATAGAACCAGAAATCAGAGCTGCGATTTACGAGAGTCGTATTTTTTCTCACAATTGTTGTGAGTAAAAAATAAGAGGACCAAGTTCGGGGATCCCATGTGGGTGGCAGGAATAAATAATTCAGACAAATTTTAAGTATGAACGCACATTCTTCTCTACGGACGACCGGGCTGTCGGGTAATTTTTTTGGCAAATCTTCGAGCTCAAAAATGCATCAATTGAGCTGAGACTATTTTCGATGCTTTTTTCAAGTAACCTCACAAAATATACCCCTGGGAGGGGTTTGGATCTATTTTAAAATCCCTCTTACATTAGAGCTTACCTTGCGTGTCATTACAACCAGAGTGATATTGGTGATGTTGTTTTCGTAGAAGGCCAAGGGATCGGTGATGTTGACTCCCTCATCAGGACTCCAGAAGCCCACCTTCTGGATACGTTCATGCTTAAGTTTCAGTAGGTCTATTTTGAACTTGTTACGCCGACCCTTAAGGAACTCAACTTTGCCGGTGAGGCCGTGGATGGTGGCCTGGATAATTTAGGTTAGTAAAGTATAGGACGAATATTTTCGAATATTTCCTTACTGCGTTAATGTAGTTGTACAGGGAAACACCATCCACCCAGGGCTGTTCTGAATCGCATGATAGGTTGCGCAGCATTAAGGTGTGACCTCGGTCGAGTTCCATTAAGCCAGCGGCGAAGGCGTACACGGAGTCGAACATGAGGGCCGGTTGGGTTTGAATGTACGACCTGCCCTCGATCTGAGAGAGACCACTGTGCTGAAACTTTTGCATATGTTCAATGATCTTTGTGTAACGTTTGCTCTCCACGTCGACTAGGCGGAAGGCGGTTATATTAACGCTGTTGTATTTGAAGTCCTCTAGGTCGAACGTCTCAATGTCCTAGACATGGCGGCGAGACAGACAGATAAAGCTATATACTATGTGGCAACTAGGGCTCTCGATTTCTACCCGGGTAGCTCGTTACACCCGGGTACCCGACCGTGACCGTATGACCTGGGTATGACCGTATCGGTGCAATACCCGGCTACCACTATCCTACCCTACCTTTCAATTCCCGGGTAATGCTACTCGGCCTTTCATTAGGGGTAGCACGGAAAGGCCGATATAAGCAGCGAAACGACGCACATCGTTCGGACTTTCAAGCGACGGAGCAGGTTGCGGGAGATTGCTTTGAGGCAGAATGCGTCGTTTGTTGTTGTTTTTTGTTTGTTTTGATGACCCATTGATGTGTTATGCATTGCATGAATTGACTTACATATAAAAATTAGAATCTGCTATTTCTCTGTCCATGGCTGTATATCGGCCTTTCCATGCTACCCGTACTTTCGATACCCGGGTAATGAAAGGCCGAGTAGCATTACCCGGGTATTGAAAGTCCGAGTAGCATTACCCGGGTAACATTACCGGTATTTCACCAATACGGTCATTCCCGGGTATCCAGTAAACCGGGTTACCCGGGTAGCTCGAATACCTGTGTAATCTAAACACCTGGTGGCAACTATCATAGGCGGGATCAACTTACAAATGTTGTAAACATGTAATGGTAGCGGTAGTCGTTCATTTGTAGTTGTAAAATCTGAAAGACGAAAGTATACAACGGATATTCACAGAACCAACTTGGACAACGAGGATCTGATCATGTGTAGTTCAGAACGTACCGCTCGGAAGAATGCGTTAATTCTGAACGGATTCGTGTCGATGATTAGCTTGTATATCTGTTTCTGACGCACAGATCGCAGGACCTGTCGATACGTGTCCGGTGTTGCCTGTCGTATATACATGTCCGTCCACGAGTTAGCAGTAGTGTGCATGAGGTCTTGTTGCTTAAACATACCTGTCAATAAGCTTAGTAAAATGTCAATGGTCTAAATCAAGGACCAAACACTCACCGTAATCCTCCTCATATATAATTGCCACCTTGGTCCAGTTGAGATAGATCATGAGATCGCGGTAGGCGAAGTTTATATGCTGCTGCGATGGGTACAGATTAAGCGAGAATTGCTTGAAGCCGGCGTCAAGGTCGATACGTGTTTCGATATGCGGGATGTCCAGAGCTTCGCAGATGGACTGGATGTGGCCGGCAAGAAGTGGGTCCGAGGGACCGAAGATCGCCTGGACTCCCGTTTCTAGCTGACGGCACACTAGTAACAAAGTGGTTAAGCCAGAAAGCGAGACGGAAGAGGTTTCTCTCACCTTTCTTTGTTGAGCGAAAGGAGTCATCGCGCGGAACGTATTCGATGTCGTAGACGAGCTGGGTACTCGGCAGGATGGCCTTGTCCTTATTGATTCTGTAGACGGCATACTTGAAGGCCAGCTCGACGTTACTGTCGCGCTCCTGATCAGTGAAGATGGCGCCGACACGTATTACCGGCGGCAGGGCGTAGCCAGCCACCACCATGGTGAGAACCAGTAGCATTCTAAACCAGTGGTGGTAGTGGACGTGCGTCTTCTGGACAAGTTGCGCGATGCCCAACAATTGGCGTGAACGTGAGCGTGAATTACCACCATTGGTGTTGTCGCAGAAATTGCAATTATAGGTCGAATTGAACTCGGTAACACCACGGGATTCCGTTTCCGAACGAGGTGATCCGATGCCAGCTACGGCAGTAGTAGGTTTTTCCATCGGTTTTGCTCGAATATGGCTTTATTTGAAAATAAATGAACTTACGAAGGACGTTGAGCAAACACATCCTCCGTGTGCACCCAGGAAGGTGGTTGAGCAATATATTGTCGTTTTATATCCTTATCTGTTCATTCGTGCTCTTCACTAAGGGTTTCAATAGAGAGAGCGAGTTGTATGTAGGTCCGAAAAACACATACGCTATCACAATACGCGATTGGACTTCTTCCTCCCCTTCAACTCGATTTCTGCGGAGGACACAATCACCTATACTGGGCGCCGTTTGAATGCGGTCGAAGTTAATGTTGATTCCACTGTAATATTTGATAATTTCTCTTCATCCGACCAGTAGACATTTAGCTCTTTCTCCTTACCCTTTTTGCTGTCACTATCGTTGTCATGACGGCAACAGCATTCGCGCTCCGGATCACGGCGCAAACAGCAACGGCATCCTGATTGACCCCGTCGCGTTCGGGGCACTGACAGCATGCGCATGTAAAGTACTGCCTCTAGGGTAATGGGCGGCCTGGAGGGCAAAGTGAGCCAAGAGGCCAGAACCACTATTACAACCGAACGAAGAACCTACCACTACGACATGACACATGCGCAGAATTGTAAATCGGTCTCTGCCTTTCTCGTTTTCTGTGCTTGCCACCAAACTGGGACTAAATACACATTTATATGCAGCGCTCGGATTGCAAAAATAGCTTACAGAATAACACACACATTTATCATTAGAAATTTTCTTTTCCGCGCACTAGAAATGAGAGAAAAAGTGCTTTGATTGTATGTAATGACAATAAACATAAAATGTATAAAAGTATAAAATAACATTTGAAAAAACTGTAAACAAAGAAGATGTGAAATAAATGTTAAAATGTTGACATCAAAAAGTAAGAAAAGGAAGCAAATAAAATATATTAAGAAAATCAATATTATTGGAAGTTTGTAAAAAAATTGCAAAGTTAAAAATATAAATGTGAAACAAAAACAATATAATAAGAAAATGGTAAAAAAAAACTAAATATATGGATAGGAATGGAAATAGAAAAAAAAACACGAAGACACTTGCGAGGAAAATCGAAATAATATGTTTTCTGGTTTTGCATACCACCTCCACTGTGTATGTACGAGTGTCAGTGCCTTTGGCCGTACGTAGTTGTATGGCCGCGTTGGTCTAGAAGCGTGTGTATGTGTTTTTCGCTCTATAGGAACTCATCCATGGTTGCCGCCAGCAGCGAGTGGCGAGTGCAGTTCAGTTGCTTGATTATTGTTTTTCATCGTGGTCTCTCTTGTTTTTCGTCTCTGTTCTAGTCGTATTGCTGACGCCAACGACAAAAACATGGAGGAAGTGCATCACGTATTATCCGACAGCTACAAAAACAATAAATAAACAACAGCAATAGAAAACCAACAATAGCTTACAAACCAATAATAACAGAAAGTTGGTACTGTTCAGTTCCTGGCAAAACACCCCAATTCCACTTTTCCAAATTTATCTAACAGTGTGACTTCTTATTTGTCATTATCTGTTCGCGTCCAACAATCTGCTTTTTATCTGTCAGTCATTGTGTATAAGACTTACGGTTTGTCTTTCTATCATCCGTCTATCTTCTTTTTATGAACATATTTGGTGAACGTTTTCGAGTGAGAGTAGCGGTTAAGTGTTAAGTGTGTGTGAAATCACAACAATCAAAATCACCCGATAGAGTCCTAAAAGTCAGACATATCCAACCAATTTCCCTATGTTTCATGGGATAGGCATAGGTCAACAGAGAGACACATAGATAGAAAGTGAAGCAGAGAAGCATACCGGTTCAGATATCAGCATATATATATGTATATATACGCAAAGCCACTTCAACGATTAAATAAACGATAAATATATATATATATTTTTATTATATATATTTTATACATATATTTTAATTATATATATATAAATTCATAAATGGTCTGGTCAGACTAGAGTTGTTGAGAGTGTCTCCTTTGGTGAAATTTTGTGCATTACACCTATTGTATAATGGTCAGTGAGCGTAGCAGAAGTACAAACAAAGCTCGAAAAGTCGAACGAAAACAAACACAAAAAAAAAAGGTTCCTACAATTTAGGTAAAAGGAAAACAATCAATCGATTAGATTTCGAATACTCTATTGGGTGCAATATATCAAGAAAATAAATCTTCGTTTCTGCTCTCGGTTAGGTTTTCTTCTAATTTTCATCACACGCCATCACTTTGGCAGTGCAGTTTTCGATATGTCGCAGCTGGTGATGTCGGTCTTCCTTGAAATAGATAGAAGAATGTTCGTTATTTATAACCAAAAGTAGAGGCGGCGGATCTGAATTAGTGTGCAACGAGCAGTGCTTGTGTTGTATTTTTAGATGATTCGAAAAAGCCTCATTATAGCTGCTCAATAACATCAATGGTAATTGTAAACTCTATTTTCGAACATATGTTTTCGGGAAGCACTGCGTCGAAATATCTTCTCGTCCACACCTCTTCCCATGTATCGACAATGCACGTGGTCTTTAGATTATTCCACTGTACTTCTTTCATTGGCAGCTATGTATGAGTTTCGGTTCAAATGACAAAAAATACAATCACAACAATAAATTACAATATCAACCAATACCCAAAGCCACTTCATCGAGTGAGATAAACCAAGATAAAGTGGGATAGAGCAATAGCGAGTGAGAAAGATAAAAAAAAAGTGTTCAATACGTCCCGTGATGGAACCGACATGAGTGGAAGCTATGGTGAGTGAATATCTTCTTCTATAACGCATAGACTTTAATAAGTTCATCGCTACATTAGTCCATGTGAACAACAGAAAAGTTTTCTAATTTGCAGAGTCGCAATATAATATATATTATATAGATAATCATAGGAAATGCAACCACAATGTATAATGTATATAACAACAAGAACAATTCAAAAACCTAGTTCCCAGTGATGAAAATGGGAAGCTTACTACCTTATCCATATGGACTTAGCAGGAATGCTGATAGTTCCTATAAACAGCAACAATTACAGGCAACCAACAACAACATTTATTACAACTACAGCTTTTTTTTAGCAATCCATCTATTAACATCAGAGTAAGTTGGAACTGAAACCCTTTGAGAATATGGATTGTGAATAGATAAATAACTAATTTTAAATCTCATATCATTGCAGTGCCTAATCCTGGTATACACTTTATCCTGAATTATAGTTATTCTCATAGAACTTCTAAAATCCTCATCTAAACCTAGAATCGCACACTATATACACACTTTGACCACGATTTTTGAGAACAAAAGACAAGAAAGCAATCGCAAAAGTTGCGACAAGGCACGAAGGATTCAAAAACGCACCTGTCGCAAAGGCATGTTTATACCTGATACACTGAGAAGCTGTATGATCGAGACGGACGTATCATCGTATCTACAAACATCATCCTCAGGACAGGTGCACAATTAAATTCCTAATACAGACCACAAATCATAACAGAAATAATAATAACAATAATAATTAAAAAAACGTTATTTAAAACAAACAATCATCGAAATTTATGTGTACTAATATGAGTACAATGTTCTCATTAACTATGTTTCTGACGTACTAATATGTACCTAATCGTAGTTTGTGTATTATATCGAGGTTAATAACAACATTGAAGTCAAATCTATTTAATGAAACCAATGTAAAAGCGATAACTCCAAAACTAAAACTGCAAGCGACGCCATCTACATTCGTTCGACAGTGCAAAGCACGTGTGCGTGTGTGCGAACGTCCCCAGATCTCAAAAAAGACAAAATCAAAACGCAGACTCAAAATAGTAACTCAAAATCAGAAAACAAAATCCCAAGAAAACATAAAATAAGTAATTTTCATTGTACACTTTTAATTACAATAATTTATAATTCAATGTGTTTTCTTCTCTTTCTAATTTCAATTGTAATTTCTGATTTCTTATTGTACTCTCGCAATGTAATTCCTGTTTTTAAACATCTCATCGAAATTTAAATACTCTCTCTATCTACTATTCCTTTAAAAATACACATAGATTGTATGCAATACACAACGGATTCGATTGCTGAACGCGCATCAGTATAACGAAGTCGATGGCCCAAAATCGGCGCGACAGACCTCCAGGTCGAACGAGAAAGACGTAGGAACAGATCGAATACTGTTACAGCACTCCAACAATCGAATCCTTTCATATGTTTGTTCTTGATTATTCGAATAGAGATAATAGAGAATAATTTAACTTCGCTGTAACCACCTTATTATGTTTCATTCTAATTCTAAATTTTATTTCAGCATATTCACACATGTTTTGGAAATTTTTCAATTTCATATACATTCATATCTGTTAACTTTCTAAGGAGCATCCATGTCACATGGACAATTTGATAAAAAACATATTCATTCGATAATACAAAATTTATCTATTCATTACACTAACTTAAAAATTAAATAGGTTCGAATATCTATTTCTATGATGTAAGATGTGTAAGATTTTAAGTGACACTCACTGTACATATATACGTGAATGCTTCTTCTGCACGTTTTTTCAACTTGAAATTTTGTTCAACGGAATTTGCTTTTAAAACATATCGCATATGTATATATTTATATATATACGTAACTGACGTCTATATGTACTATATATACATATGTGTACAAGTCAATCGATGTTTTTGATGTGATTTATTTTGTTCTCTGTATCCTGAGATTGATGTTATTTATTTCTGCAGCGGAAATTCTTAAATGCTCTAATCCGAGAAAGTGTTTCGATATTGAATCGATTGGTTATATTCAATTAATTATAATAACATTTTACTTTGTACTTGTATTTTCAAAATGAAGCATGATCGAGTGTCTTTTCGTTATTTGCATGTTTCGGAAGTAAATAAAAAACATAGTTTCGATGTTTTATACAACAAAAATATTTATGTTTGTTTCTGTACAGTACTAACAAATATCCACTATATACTTTATATATTGTATAAGGCACTTCATATGTTTGACCAATTCCAAGAAGGATGAACCTCACCTGATCTTTAAAGCCGAGAGTTGTAGAACCAACATTACGCCAAGAGAAAGTTAGTGCAGGATACCGTAGAGTTCCCGGTAGTGTAATTTCTTGAAAAAAAAAATCCGCTGGAAATACAAATATCTTTCCACTTCACGAAAAAACATTGATTGCCAGTAAATGATTGGCCAAAACAAACAAAAAAGCTGTTTCGATGTATGAATCTTTCGATTGAGTTATTTTTTATTATTTTCGTTCAGTTTTTTAAATCAAAACGTTTCGATATTTTTTTGTTTTTGATATCGTTTCGATCTTTTAGAAGTTGTTTCAAAAGAAAAAAAATTGTGAACCCATTAAGTTTGATGTGAGCAAGATACAGTTCTTAGGGGACGTCTGCACACTGGCTGTCTGATTTAATATATGTACTATATGAAAACATATAAAGAAACACACAAACTCATTCATCCACAATCTATGATATGTTTTATTTTATTTTCATTAGCACTTTCTGTTAGGTTAGGTTAGGTTAATCTGGTTGACTTCCTTAGAAGAGAGTAGTACATGGAGTGCTATCGGCCATTTAGGTTCTGTAGAGATTATTTATTATCCTTAAGTATATGCGTATCCTTGACTGATTTGAAAAATGAAAATCTTGGCTACATCTGTCAGTGAAGATAATCTTGCAGAGCCTACCTTTAATCAAAGAAAAACTAATTTTTTTTTAGACATATTTATAATATTTTTTTAAAACTACACATCATAATTTTATTTAACTTTTTTTGTTACCTACATTTTCAAATACCTGAAATTGTAGGATCCATCATAAAATTTTAAAAAATTCGTTAATAATAGCTTTTTAAAGCACTCAAAAAAGTCACTTTCTGACTGAGCAAAAACGCGCCAAAAAAGTCTACTTTGGCAGCCTAGAGATAGAAAACCAAAAATCCAACAAAAACCATTTTCCGGCTAGTGAAGTACAATTCATTTGATACCAAAACCAAATATCTTACTTCAATTTTAATTTTACGTTTAATCGCACGTTTTCGGTGTTTCACTCCAGTGCGCGAGGTTTGTTTAGCGGTATTTTCTTTACTTTGTGTTGGTTTAAATTTTACATATGGTGTTGTCGACTTCTTCATTGTGTTGTCAGCGTAAAGAATTTTTGAGAAATAGTATTTTTTTCAATAAAAACCACGATACCGGAAACCGAACCCTTTGGACATTGCCCTTTCGTTTGTAACACCTTGTAGCAGGGGGTCACAGTTATGGACAAGCGTCACTTTCATAGTTAACTAGCACACAGGGGGTGCTTCGCAGCCCCAGTATTATCGACAACCCATGTATAATAGCTTAAAAAATCGCGAAGTAAACTTTTAAAGGCTCTGCATTCCCGGGGTTTATTTATCTTTTTTGTTAATTGTTACAAATAACTCCACATTTTGATAAACAAATTGGTTCTGCAAACTCCACGTCTACCGTCCGAATAATTTCTTTAATTATTCATTAATTTATATTTTAAATTAATTTTTTTTTTAATGTTTTGTAAAATGATTTAATAATTTTTTTTTTATTTTCATTTAAAAATTATCTCTTTTAGCATTTAAGATCAAAATTAAAGAACGTATATTTTACGTTTACAGTACATAGTGAAATACGATTTTCTATTGTTTTGTTGTTTACTTTGAAATGTTTTTCTTGGAAAGTATCTACGTCGCTAAACGAAGTCTTTGTATATTAACAAAACAAACAAGAGTTTTTGCTTTGAGGGAAAATTGTGGATATTTTTCCAATAAAAATATGATATAATTGACGCTAATCTAATCCGTGTCGCAATTAAGCTGAAAGAATATGCTTTGTTTCGGGTTTCGTGAAATGTTCTTTTCTCAAATCACGCAAGACGACTCATGGGCAGAAACATTCGAATTGCTCAGGATTGGAAAAAATACGCACATGAGCGCATAGATCGTGTTTCGATCGATAATGAAAAGTAAAGTATTTGTCTTTTATATTGCTCTTGTCTCCGGAGATTCAGAGTAGTTACTTCTGTTTTTGTTATGGTTCTAGGGGTTCTTTTAATGTTAATCGCAATACCTTCGCGTAGCATCCCATAACACACAGTTATTATTAATTGGAATCACTCCAGAGTGAAAAAACATAGTTCGTAAACAGATCATTATTTCAGAGAACTAAACAGATCATTATTTCAGAGAACTTGCAGCAGCATAATTCCAAAAAGAGAATTTGGTTTATACTGATATTAATGCATGGCAGCATTTCTCACGTGCAATTTCACTGGAAACATTATCTTGTCGACATGTAAAGTGTCCTTGAAAACAATTCGCGTATTGTAGTATCACTTCAGTCATGACAGCGCAAACGAAATGAGAATCACTACAATTATTTTAACCACAATTATATATATATATATATATATATATATATATATATATATAGGTATATATATGATATATAGGTATATATATATATATATATATATATATATATATATATATATATATATATATATATATATATATATATATATATATATATATATATATATATGTGCATTGGTGTCTTTTATTGAATATGTTAGCGGTAATGTAATTATGATTATGTAATCGCAATGTATTTTGTTTCCTTTGCTTTCAATGTTCTCGTTGATTTCATCATATTAGTATGTTAGTCTACAATCTTACTAACTGTAATCCATGCACCCACAACCTTCTTGGCGCTCGTAGGATATGTATAGAAACAGATAGATTGCATAATGAGATAAGTTCCATGTGTATTTCATAGGATGAGTTTCATCCCTTTATCGAGGCCCTTCTGCCCTTTGTCAAGTCGTTCTCGTACTCCTGGTTTAACCTACAAGCTGCGAAACGCAAATACTATAAGAAGCACGAGAAGCGCATGTCGTTGGAAGAGGAGCGCCATTGCAAGGACGAACTGCAGGTGACCGAACGAGGCGATTCTGGAGATTGATATATACTATATTTATATTTGTCGTTACGCTTTATCATTAGAATGAAAAGGCGGAGGTAAAGCAAAAATGGGCGTCGCGCCTCTTGGGCAAGTTACGCAAGGACATCACGCAGGAGTGTCGCGAGGACTTCGTCCAGTCGATAACGGGTAAGCGCCAGTCAATATGCGTCCTATCCAACCCGGACCAGAAGGGTAAGATGCGTCGCATCGACTGTCTGCGACAGGCGGATAAGGTGTGGCGGCTCGATCTCGTCATGGTCATCCTCTTCAAGGCAATCCCTTTGGAGAGCACTGACGGGGAGCGGTTAGAGAAGAACCCGGAGTGCACACACCCAGGGCTGTGCGTGAACCCTTATCACATAAACGTATCAGTGCGCGAGCTCGACCTATACCTGGCAAACTTTATCAACACTTACGATCCGCAAACGCCGTCGCCACCACCGACGCCTACAACAGCATCGCTCATAGTTTATAATAACAACAGCAATAACAATAACAGTAACAACCACAAAGAGGATGACGAGGAGCACAAACAGAAGAGTGAGTTAATAAGTTCTTTCGTGTGCATTTCTATTTTCATGTCTGGTCTTGTTGCCGCTTTTCTAGGCTATAGTCACAACCCTTACAACGGCGTCATCTGTAATGATATCATCTTGGCCACAGGTGTGTTCTCTTCCAAGGAACTTTGGAAGCTTTCGAAAGGTATTTTTCGATAAGTTACTCAACTTAAAAATAAAACCTAGATTCTTTTGAAACTACGACATACCCATACACTCCCATATACAAAACCAACACACATAAACAAATGAACTCAAGCCCTCTGAACGATCCTGAAGAAACAATTGTTATTGTGCGAAGACACTGCAAAATTTTCCTTCCCCTCTTTCGTTCTTTGTCTATATCTGGTGACAGCCTCTATACTCGACGAGTCCAGCAGTGAAATCATTCAGGCGAACGCGAGCGCAATCAAGATGGAGAACTTAACGGGGGCGTACGAGTGCAGCAGTTACCCGATGACGCCTTCAAATGGTAACGCGGCTGGCGAGAGCATGGTCAGCGCTGCAGTGGATACCCGCACCTCGATGGTGGTACCAGGGACTTACAGCAGTGAGTGACCCAAACGTGTCTCCTCTTATGGTACCAACAACTGTCCCTCTACCCCTTTTAGTTGATTTCGTGGATCCACGTAGTGTTCATCTATCCAATTCGCCATTGATAAGAGCTCAGGCTCAAGCGCAAGCCGCGGCAACAGCTGCAAACAACGTCGGCACCTGCAAGACCGACTCCTGCCCGACGTCGCCACCGGACTCGGGTGGCAGCTTCTCTGTGATACTCCGTCCCAACGCGAGCGAAATGGCCGCCCAGATGACGGATATCTCACTGCAACGCTACACGCCCGCTGGTAGGCGGCCCTCCCTACCACGACTCTGTTTCGTTCTCTCACTCTCATTTCTCAATTCCTCTTTCCGCAGTACTCATTCAACATAATCCTAGCGCGACGCTATTGAGCCCCAGCCCCATTTACTACCAACAGCATAGCAGCCCCAAGGCTTCGGCGGATTCAGCGGAGGGCGGTCACCAGCAACAGTTGCAGCGCCACCAGCAGCATCATCCTCACGAGCAGCAGCACCATAATCATCATCATCACGCCAAGTACTCCCCAGATGTTGTTAATGGGCATGATATGTCAGACTTCGTGACGTTCGTGTGCCAAGAGACCGGCGACATTGAGGGCACCCCACACACCCACCACACCCATACACACCTCCAGACACAGTTCCAGCAGCAACAACAACATCAACAGCAGCAGCATGCCAGCAACTTGGGGCGCCTCGCGAAGTCTTCGGACGCGGCGACGGCCTCCGTTGTTTCGGCGGCGGCTGCGGCGGCGGCCTCCGCACAGTACCAGCAGTATAGTACAATGTTGCCCCCGCCACCTCTGCCGCCGATGGCGCGACCAGTTGCCATCATCCGGTCCACGGGGGACCTTACTATGGTCAGTTCACCGCCCTCCTCTTCGATTTCACCTCCGGCAGGCAACTCGTCAGCTGCAACGCCGCCGCATCATGGCCATGGTGTCGAGTCCAATGGTGACGTCTGCATCAGCTCTAGCGTTGCCAGCGCAGTCACCTCAAGCGGAACAACGAGCACCAGCAGCTCAACAGCGGTTTCGAACTCTGCCGGCAGCCCAGAACAGACGTCGACTGTCAGAGTTAGTGTGGCGCTGAGTACAACGTCGCCGCCACTTAGCCCGCAAGGACAGATTGACGTTCCGCATAAGTCGTCGACGTCCTCACTGTCGCGTTTGTCGATGCAAGCATACCCGACGGCGAATGGACGAGAATACTTCAATCATTTCCACACGCAGTCAGCGCCAGTAAGCATCCTTATCACCCTAACCTTCTCTCACAACCTATTCACTTTCAGCTTTCTAAAACTTTCTTGCCAGCTGCTGGGTTACACCAGCTCAATCTCAACAATGTCTGGGGTCATCAGTCCCACGAACCTGAGCCTGTACTCGAACCCTGCGTCCGTGTCAACTGTGGCCCATCGCGGAACACCTCGCTCCCGGTGGAACCCACCCTTCCTAATGGAGGAAGACTTTACTATGATGACACATTCGGTGGCAAACCCCAATGCGGAAGCCAATCCCGTCATATTAATGGAGGAAGGTACATTCACATACCATTTATAGGAAGTTACTAGAGAAGATCCCTTTTCAGATCAAGTCACCCCACGATACAGTGACGAGTACGCAAACAACCGCGATTACGTCACATGATTATAATTAAAACCAAGCTACGGCTGCCATGAAGACCCGACCTCTTATTGAACCAGCAGACCCCAAAAAAATACTGTACAATATTACATACATACTGCGATCTGCTGTACTGCCAACTACTTTCAGTGTATGGACGTCGAAATTGAAACTATATGAAGTAAGTTTATCATTTACCACAAAGAACAGGACAGATACAAGGGCTTCATCTCTAAACAAAGATTAATATTTCATACTGTACACTATGTACAATGTATGTATATATACCAGAAGATATGGGAACCAAGAAAACACAGCGAAAATAAAAACAAGCAAATAATTTAATATAAACTGAAATATTATACTTTAGTGAAACCTCAAAATGAAAAAAATTACATACAAATTTAGAATACACATAAATATATAATTTATAATCTACTTACTACCTATTATAACTTTAAGTAAAATATACAGTTTTAGAGGGTTACATATATAGGAAATAAGCATAAGAATACAAAATGATACGAAGAGAAACTATACATATGCAAATGCGTACATTTGGATAGGTATGGTGGCATATGTAATAATCAGGGGTCTCGATTACCCCGGTATCGAGTAACCCGAGTTAACGGGTAGCTCGGGTACCCGGGAATGACCTTAATAGAATTACCCGGGTAATGATAGCCGGCCTTTCATTACCCGGGTAGCACGGAAAGGCCGATATAAGCCTTTCGAGTGTTAGAAGCGAAACAACGCACACCCTTTCAAGCGACGGAACAGGTAGCGGGAGTTGGTCTTAAAGCAGAGTGCGTCGTTTGTTGTTGTTGTTTTTTGTTTGTTGTTTCTTTTGATGACCCTTTGATATGTTATGCTTTGAATGAAATGCCTTACATATAAATATTAAAATCTGCGCATTTGGCTACGTAGACTAATAACGCGCATTTCAACTGCGTGTGTATGAATGTGTAGGAATTAATTTTACAATCTGCAAATGATTAATGTAAAGAAGAAATCGCTATTTGTTTAATATAATTTCTTTATAAAATATTTTATTGAATAAATTTATAAAAAAAATGTTAAAACATTTATAAAAAAATATGAATTAAAATCCAATTTATAAAAATATATAAAAAATAAATTTTTTAATTTTTTTTAAATTTTTATAAAACTACAAAACTATTTTCCAAAGGAACATTTTTAAAAAAAATAGTAATATATAATAATTATATATATATATATATTTATTTATTAAATATCAATCTTGTCATTACATTAATCATTTGTAGATTAAGAAATTAATTCCTACACAGTCTACTTAGCCAAATGCGCAGATTCGCGTTTCAAAACCAACTCACGCTACCTGCTCCGTCGCTTGAAAAGCCGAACGATGAGCGTCGTTTCGCTTCTAAAGGCGGAACTATATTAACCGACGGGTACCTGGTGTCCGGATGGCAGCTAGCTATCGAATACACAGGAACATATGGGGCAACCTATATTAAGGCCCGACCATGATATGGCGATGTACGCTTTTGAAATACTTCGGAAACGAGCGAATACACAGGAACATATGGAACCGACCATGAGTTGTAGAAACAAATTTTCGTTCAGTTTCGATCAATTCGTTGACTTCGGAGTGACCGGTTTAACCGCTCTCTCAGTGTTTTTGGAAAGTTTTTCAGTGTTGTCAAATTGATGAAGATGTGTTTTTTTAAGATTTTGCAAGAAATTCATTGATATGTTGGTTAAATGACAACATTGTTTGTAAAATAAAAACAAAACAATCGCTTTAGCATGAAAGTACGGACCATGGGCGTACTTTGGGAATTGAGAAAATTTGAGAATACATTCGTCAAATTCTCTCATTTTTATTCCGTGCAGCGGCCTATCATGGTCGAGCCTTTAGAATCGACGAACTTTCACGAGTTTAACGACGGTCTCTCCCGAAAATTGAGACTCTTGATTGATTTTTGATTTTGCTAAATCGAGAGGGCACCGATTTCAACCGCTCTGTCTCTGTCTTTGAGAATGCAAAATGACATTAAAATCATGGTTGCTATGCCAACGATGGATTTTTGAAATATTTTTCACCCTTCGCTTCCCTGACTGGCTTTGTGTTTGTTGTGCTGAGAGAAAAAATTATTGTTTGCCATTCTCTTTCTCTCTGAGCGGTGAGTGCATGTCGTTGGATTTTGACATTAGGTGGGCTCTAGCCAGCGATGCCAACTACAAGGATATTTCCGGAACGGAAATTTGACCCCTTGGCGGACACACGGAAGTTTGCGTTTATCGAAAGATTTTTAAAATATGCTAAAAAATGTTTCATATTTTACGAAATTTAAAGTATGTAAGTAGTAAGAAGAGTATTTATTTTATATGAAAGTGATCAAATTTTGAATTTTTTATGAAATTTGAATTTTCTCTGAAATTTTGAATTTACACTAAA
>JAFDUT010000026.1:152897-196731 GCA_017309665.1 Coelopa frigida
AAAATATGCTAAAAAATGTTTCATATTTTACGAAATTTAAAGTATGTAAGTAGTAAGAAGAGTATTTATTTTATATGAAAGTGATCAAATTTTGAATTTTTTATGAAATTTGAATTTTCTCTGAAATTTTGAATTTACACTAAAATGTTGAATTTTTTATGATATTTTGAATTTTTTATGAAATTTTGAATTTTCTATGAAATTTTGAATTTCCTATGAAATTTTGAATTTCCTATGAAATTTTGAATTTCCTATGAAATTTTGAATTTCCTATGAAATTTTGAATTTCCTATGAAATTTTGAATTTCCTATGAAATTTTGAATTTCCTATGAAATTTTGAATTTCCTATGAAATTTTGAATTTCCTATGAAATTTTGAATTTTCTATGAAAATGATAAAATTTTAAATTTGCTTTGAAAATATGATTAAATTTTAAGTTTTCTATGAAAATTATCAAATTTTGAATTTTTATGAAAATTATCAAATTTTTAAATTTTTATGAAAATTATCAAATTTTGAATTTTCAATTTTTGAGTTTTCTATTAAAGTTTAAAAATTTAGAATTTTCTATAAAATTTGATTTTTCTATAAATATTATCAAATTTTGAATTTTCTATGAAAATTATCAATTTTTGAATTTTCTAAATTATATTTATTCAATCCTATATAAAAAAAATAAGTTGGATTTTGTTTTGTCAGGTATGATGCGCTCAAAATTATAGGGTTTTTACTAAACACGAAAATACACGGATATTTTCAGTGTATCGCACGGATTTTTCCTCTCTTTGGGTTGGCATCGCTGGCTCTAGCCGCCTGCGACTCAATTCTTAATATAGTTCCCCCTTAACACTCGAAAGACTTATATCGACCATTCCGTGCTACACAGGTAATGAAAGGACGGGTAGCAATACCCGGGTAATGCTATTAAGGTCATTCCCGGTTATTACCGAGCGTCCGGGTACCCGGGTATTGCGAGCTAATCGGGTAGAAATCGAGAGCCCTAGTAATAATATATTGAACAGTATTGTGTAGGAAGCTTAGTTTGATCAACTAATTCGTACAAAAAGTCACTAGCCCAATGATCGAACAATGCAATACTAAATTAACAACTACACATACATAAGAGAGCTAAATCGATGTCGTTCCATCCAATGAAAGTGAATACAAATTATACATACTAGTAGATATCCAAGTGGGGGCCGTGGCTAAGTGCGTAGCTTATGAGTCGCCAGTGTCGGGTTCAATTCCCGCTCCGGGAACATCAGTTTTTCTTTACGTCAAATCAACTTTTCTTTTCCATGAAAAAAGCTCTCTCCGTTCGGATTCGGCATTAAACTGTAGGTCAATTTCATTGATGTAAAACATTACAAACGCACAACACTAGCTCTTCCCCCTTCGGAAGCTCTAAAGCCAACGTTTTATTTTTCTTGTTATGAATATTCAAATATTTGTAGGAATTACTATATATAATATAATACTACATTTGACTAAGCAAGGGAGATGGCGTGTATATAAGTATATATAAATTAAAAATATTGAGTACTCCGGAAATGAACCGATCGATTATTTCGAATTTTTGGTTATTTTCCAAGCATTCAGTGAACGGGTACTCGCTCGTGCCCGACCACCGAACGGAGCACAAAAATAGAAACCTATACATGCAACAAATACGATTAGTAAAGAGACAATATTAGGCTTAGCATATATAGATATATGGCAAAAATACAATAAGTTAGCAGATATATAGATATATGTATATACTAAAATACGGCTTATAAATAAATATATAACTATACTTATGTAACACTCTTGGGATTATAGACTTCAAAAAATAGGACAACGTTTACAGGTAGTTACATAGACATATATAATATACAAACTAAGAGAGCTTTAAAAGTTTCAATGCTGAGAAAACAAAAATATAATTTTAAAATTGCAATTTTATTAAATTATTATTGTATAAGTTATATTGATTGATCTGATCAATACAACTTTAAATTTGTATAAGCTAAAGAAAAATTGTTAGTTATCATTATTTTCCTCAATAGCAAATAGCATCGTGAATGTCTTTTCACAAAAGTATAGCATTCTTCCAACAAACACTTTGATATGACAAAAACATCTGTCAACAAGTTGAGAAAATGAATTTAACGTAAATATGTTCTTAATTGTGTCCAAATTGTATGGAATTTGTGAAATTTAAATTCTAAATTTTAAGTTGGATTTAGTGAATATGGTTGTCGCAACATGACAGTTATCGTTAAAACATGAAAATGTATTCAGAAAAATAAGAATAAATAATTTTATGAGAATACTCCTATTATAACTATATTTATACAAAAAGCAAAGTTTTACGAAAGCCAAAAATTATCGCGAATTTTTTTGCTTCTGTTAAATAAAAAATATGAATTTACTTAGAAACAACTAGTATATTTTAGACACATATGTAAGGGTTAGAGTTAAAAATAATAAAAATAATGTAGAAGTAAAGATATTACTGATCTCGACAGAAATTTGGTCATAATTCTAACGAATATACAAATACTCACACATACATTCACTCATAAATTCATGCATTTATGTAGGTTTGAGGCTCTACACTTCCATAATTTATAAAGCAGCCAGAAAGCCTGGTCAGCCTACGGCTTGCATCTTGAGATCAGGCACACACATAAATGCACCGACACACATAAGATAACCCATCTACAGGCGCCATGTTTAAATGTTTGAATGGCCTAAACCGCAATGGAGCATGGCAGTAGCGTTTTTTTTAATTCTCTCATTCTTTTCATTTAGACAGCATTGTTTTCAATGAAGCAAACCACAATGGCGATGTTTTTTTTTTCGAAAAACGCACAGCGTAAGTTAGGTTTTACTTCTAAATTCCTTTATCATTCAATATTAATTTATCTCTCTCAAAGTCAACGAACTGAATGTCGAATGTATGTTAGTTCGAATGAAATAATTATTAGAAATGTTTGGAAACTTTTTTCCCTGTAAATAATCCAATTTAGTTACAAAATAAATAAATGTCGATACAAAAATAACGCATTTTTAGTTGCGCTGCAGCGCATTTAGCCCGACACAGCCACTGCCACAGCTGCATTGGTTTTGACTAATGGCATTCATTGGCATTGACATCATTTATCAACTTCAGTTGTAATGATTGGAATCATACCTTAGACACACTATTTATTTTGGTCTTCCCACGAATTATAAGTTAAGTAGATAGAATATGTAAATATACAATATATATTATATTATAATACAACATTAATTAAATTTAATTAATATTAAATTTTTTTTATTATTATTTTAATTATTTTTTACATACATATATGCATATGTATCTTATATATGAAACTTAATGTTTGTATGTTCGATGGTTATATACACATGTTCATTCGATTGGACTGAAATTTTAGTAATGGTTCTGTTAAAAAAAAAAATACGAAAATGTTAACAAATTTACACTGTAACACGTAAATAACTCCTTAAAATTTAATCATGTGGGTACAGAAGCGAATTACTAGTCTGAATTAAAATAATTAATTAATTATTAATAAAATTTAGTGAATCACATATACAGCTGTGGAAAATTGTCTAAGAACGATTCATAATTCCTTATGAAGTTAAGAAAACCATTTATTTCAATTGAGTAAAATGATAATCGATATATTAATTTATATATTAAAACTGGATGTTTTAAACAAAAAAAAAAATCATAAAAGAAACCTTTTAGGTAACAATTGTCATTTACGCTTCTAGATCGTATAATTTTTTCAACACAGTATGGTGGATACACCTTTGAAATTATCGTTTTATATATCGAAACGCCCCAACATAATTTGTTCCATTATCTGAGTAAGCCTGTGATAGACATCCCCCGATTCCCATAGAACATCTCTGGTGTGATTTCAAAATGCATCACCAATTCGAACGATAAAAAGCCGAAGTAAGCGTAGGAAGAATTTCCCCAGCGTAAATGACAATGGATTTTAACTTTTTTATATTTGTTAGTTTACCTAAAATGATTTTTTCTATTAATTTTAAGAAGTCGTTTTCTGACATACCGAAAACGGATTATTTGAATGAAACATAAATTTTTGGAACTCATTGTAATGGAGTTTCAATATATTATATTTTTTGACACATAAACTAATACTATATATTTACTAATAATATATATATTTAATTTGCGTTTAAAGCTATTTAAATAAGGTTAATTGACTTTGAAATCAAATATGTTCTGGGTTATATTATTATGAATTATAAAAGAAAACCAACAAAAATAATAATTATACAATTAACGGAACATTGAAGAAAAAATTAACAAAATATGAATTTTGTTCTCTAAATTGGCTGTGACAAAAATGTTAAGAGATAATGTACTAAATATACACATTATATATATTATCTTGATATATGTATCTATATTTGTATGCATAGCAAGGACATAGCAAATTTGTTTACTTTTATCGTTAGGACACGAAATACCCATGTTCCATGAGCCATTGCAATGGATATGAATTCTACTTAGAAAAAAATGTAAATCAATAAATATATAAGAATATCGAGACAAAGCGGAATGGTTTGTTTACTTTAATGGTTTTGTCAGTGGATTTGCAGTTATGTGAAAAAGCGATATGCTACGTCAATATTCGATTCGAAAGCGAGTAATATTAGATAATTGATTGATTTATTTATTGCTTTCTTATATATAAAAAACAAACTAAAAAAAATGTATGTTCCAAATGGGATGTCAAACCGTTTGTCCGATCTTTTTTTACAACATATTTTTCACTCACACGAGATCAACATTAAAAATTAAAAATTTTTTTTATTTAATTTTATTTAATTTAAATAATTTTTTAACAAATTCAATGATTTAATAACTTTAAACGTCGAGTACGCATTGGAAAATAATTTAACATTTTAATAAATACGCGTGCAAGCATTCTCGTCAAACTTCAATCTCAAACTTTTTGATCAAGCTTTTTAATTGACGCCAGATGCTTCGGAGTTCGTCCTTTTGTGCTTCTAATGAACTAAGCGAATGTTCGTCCGAAGGGGTATCATTGAATTCAGCTTCGAACTCAATTAAATGATCGGAAACACTTTTTTTTGTTATTTGATTTGAATACGAAACTAGGAACCGAAATTCTGAATTATGCAGTGGGGAAATATAAATATAGTATAGTTTGGTTGTAGTGGAATTTGGGTTCCCAGTTCTTTAATTATATTTGTATGTTTACAATAATTAATTGCGAACAAATAGTTGATCACGTACTCACATTTCCTTTTAGTAGTCACAATTTAAGTTTACCTCCTATCGATACGGAGATATTTTACGTTTCGTGGCCATCATTTCGCGATATGTTTACCGCAATATACATTAACAACCAACGATTATCTCCGGTCGAAACTCTTTATCACTTGAATCAAAAAACACGCGGTGAAGCGAAGGAGATCGTAAAGAAATTTCCTTTAACGCATGACGGTTTTGTGACCGCGTGGTAAAACCTATCAGATCGGTACGAAAATAAACTCATATTAGTCAAAAGCCAATTGAAAGTGCTGTTCAATTTACCGGTAGTGTCGGTTGAATCGATTTAATCAAGAGGAGCATAAATAATGGAACAATTTTACTTTACCACACCCACGTCACAAAACAAATTTTTTTTTTCCAAAAAGGGCCAAAATAACGAAAAATTACAACAACAAAATATGGCGGCGTACTTATTTGGTTTGGCCATAAAGTGAGTTCAAAGTTCAAATTAATGATTTTGGATCCCGGGAGTACTATTGGACCGCGTAGCCGGTGTTGGACATACTTGAGGGTTAAAACCCCTAAGCACGGCCAAAGGCCGCCATACGCAGAAGGAACTTGGATCCCGGGAGTACTATTGGACCGCGTAGCCGGTGTTGGACATACTTGAGGGTTAAAACCCCTAAGCACGGGCGAAGGCCGCCATACGCAGAACTTGGATCCCGGGAGTACTATTGGACCGCGTAGCCGGTGTTGGACATACTTGTGGTTTAAAACCCCTAAGCGCGGCCGAAGGCCGCCACACGCAGGAGGACCTTGGATCCCGGAAGTACTTAAAACCCCTAAGCACGGGCGAAGGCCGCCATACGCAGAAGGAACTTGGAGATATTTTACGTTTCGTGGCCATCATTTCGCGATATGTTTACCGCAATATACATTAACAACCAACGATTATCTCCGGTCGAAACTCTTTATCACTTGAATCAAAAAACACGCGGTGAAGCGAAGGAGATCGTAAAGAAATTTCCTTTAACGCATGACGGTTTTGTGACCGCGTGGTAAAACCTATCAGATCGGTACGAAAATAAACTCATATTAGTCAAAAGCCAATTGAAAGTGCTGTTCAATTTACAGGTAGTGTCGGTTGAATCGGGAGATTTAATCAAGAGGAGCATAAATAATGGAACAATTTTACTTTACCACACCCACGTCACAAAACAAAATTTTTTTTTCCAAAAAGGGCCAAAATAACGAAAAATGACAACAACAAAATATGGCGGCGTACTTATTTGGTTTGGCCATAAAGTGAGTTCAAAGTTCAAATTAATGATTTTGGATCCCGGGAGTACTATTGGACCGCGTAGCCGGTGTTGGACATACTTGTGGTTTAAAACCCCTAAGCGCGGCCGAAGGCCGCCACAAGCAGGAGGACCTTGGATCCCGGAAGTACTTTCTCTAATGCTAAATTAGATATGTAAACAAAGAGTAAAGTATATATTTAATGTACTACCGCTTTGAAGTAATTGAATCAGCTTGCAGAAAATATATAAAGAAGATATGGTTTATCACGTCAAAAAAATTGAAAAAAATTATTTAACCTAAAATATATTTATTTTTTTTTGTTTTTTGGTATTATTTTTATTACTAATAACTTTTTTTAAAAAACCACAATTGCAGTTTTGTAGTATTTTTAATTACCTTTAATTTGATATGGTTTATCACGTAAAAAAAAATTTAAAAAAATTATTTAACCTAAAAAATATTTATTTTTTTTTTGTTTTTTGGTATTATTTTTATTACTAATAACTTTTTTTAAAAAACCAAAAATGCAGTTTTGTAGTATTTTTAATTACCTTTATTTGATTTATTGTTTGTTTATTGAAAAAATCAATAATTTGACCTTTGACATCACTTTATGGCCAAACCAAATGAGTCCGCCCCATTATTATTGTTGTTGGAATGTACACTGAAAACACTATCTTTTGACATATAAATTATAGTATTTGGCGCTGGGTGTGGGAAAAATCTAGGTCTTCATCGGAGGAGACTTTTATCCTCGGATTCTTCTTCAGGGAGAACGTCCTAATATTTTTGAGTCCTTTCTAGCTGAAGAAACGATATTCGGCTGGATTCTTACTGGTCCCGTGCCAACCGTACTAAAGGGATCAGTAAACATCGTTTTTTGTTTTCGGAAATATCATTGCGAAATCAAATTTCGAAATTTTGGGAGTTAAAAGAAATTCCTAAACAACGTTTCTTAACCGAAGAAGAAAAATATTGCCAAGACTTTTACGAAAAAACAACTCGTCGTGGCGATGACTGTCGTTTTGTCGTCGCATTTCCCTTTCGACCAGAGTGTCCTTAAAACATTTGCTTGGGGAATTCGAGACTTTGTGCAAGTAAGCAATTTTTACGGACGGAAACCTTACTTAGCAAAAATCCTCAATTACAAACGCATTATAATGCGGTTTTGCAGGAATATCTGCAATTAGGCCACACGAAGAAAGTGTCGACGCCAGAATCAGATAAACATTCTTCGTCATACTATCTACCACATCATGCTGTGATCAAACCTGATAGTACGACCACTAAACTACGGGTAGTCTTTAATGCCTCGTGTCCTTCCTCAAATGGAACGAGCTTAAACGATGTATTGTTTCCAGGTCCTTCAATCTGACTTAACGCTTCTACTTTTAAAATTTTTAAGTACTTGATCAACGGAGACATAGGGAAAATGTACCGACAAATTCTAGTAGACGAAAAGGACACTCCATTTCAAAGAATTTTATTTCGGGTTTCACCCAACGAGCCTCTTCAAGACTTCGAATTGAAAACTGTCACTTTCGGTTTGAATTGCGCTCCTTATCTTGCGATCACAAGTTAGCAGAAGAAACTAGTAAAAGCCATCCGTTAGCTTCAGTGGTTCTGCGCTCGAGTATGTACGTCGACGATCTGCTAGCAGGGGCTTACGACATTAAAACAGCACTCAACACGCGGAATGAACTGCGAGAAGTTTTAGGTTCTGCAGGTTTTTCACTTCGAAAGTGGACCTCTAACTATCGCGAGCTGTTGTGCGATCTCCCAAAAGGAGATCTTCTCCACAAGAGATTTTTTGACTTCGAAGACCTTCTTTATGCTAAAACCCTTGGGATTTTCTGGAATGCCAATAAAGATATTTTCCAATTTATCGCGAATCCAATTGACGAGCGAACGTATTGTCGACAAATCGCAAATTGTTCGGTCCAGCAGAATGGTTAAGTCCCATTGTTGTCCAAGCAAAAATAATCATACAAGGAATCTGGTTGGAAAAAACAGATTGGGACGAGGACTTAACCAGTCAAACGAAACATGTCTGGAGTCAATTTTTGCAAGACTTGAACGACATAACTAAAATAAAAATTCCCAGATGGGTTCAATTCGCGCCGTGGAAAAATATCGAATTTCACGGCTTCTGTGATGCATAGGAAAAAGCCTACGGGGCAGCATTGTACATACGCATAGAAGATTCCACCGCTGAAATTCACTGTCATCTGATCACGTCAAAGACAAAAGTGGCTCCGGTGAAGACAGCTTCTCCACCTAGGTTAGAACTATGCGGTGCCGTTTTCTTAGCTCATCTTTAGAGAGTTATGTACCAAAGTTTAACATAGGCGAAGACCGCCACCCGCAGAAGGAACTTGGATCCCGAAAGTACTATTGGACCGCGTAGCCGGTGTTGGATATACTTGAGGGTTAAAACCAATAAGCGCGGCCGAAGGCCCCCATACACAGAAGGAACTTAGATCCCGGGAGTACTATTGGACCGCGTAGCCGGTGTTGGACATACTAGAAGGGACTTGAATTCAAGAAATGTATTTAAAAAAAAACAAGTATTTTAATACAAATTATAAATTTGGTATGTAAACTAAGAGTAAAGTATATATAATGTACTACCGTTTTAAAGGTAATTGAAGCTTTCAGATAATATATATAGAAGATATGGTTTATGACGTAAAAAAAATAAAAAAAAATTATTTAACCTAAAAAATATTTATTTTTTTTTGTTTGTTGGTTTTATTTTAAAACAAGAAACGATGTTTACTGATCCCTTTTGTACAGCCGAATATCGTTTCTTCAGCTCGACTAGTCTTTCTGCTCGACTAGACTTCCTATCGGGGATCAGTCGACGTAAGTGGAATTTCCCAACACGCGAGTCGAGAGTACGGGTCGCGGAAAATAAAACTACTGGATTATCGAGAATCCAGCAACCGTCGAGCAATGCTCTACATGGTGTTTGCCATCTGAAGCGTTGCCCTGATAAGTTCAGATGCAACCGTAAACATCATACTATGCTGCACGGGCATTCGGAGAACGAAATTAGGTTCCGAAACCGTTGCAATCAGAATCTTCGCGGGTCGATGAGAGTCTCCGTGAACTCAGGGAAAAATCTCCTAAGTCACGAGATCCCCGGGGTGACGGGGTCGAGGGCGGTTTCCTTTCGGAGGGAGAGTCAGTGATCCAGAAGCGATCGTGGCGTTCTCTCCGGGAAGAATCGACCGGGGATGAAGGGCTGGAGATCGAAGTGCTCGTTGAGGAGGATCCTCACCGTGCCGCTGAAGAGCAACCTTCTCTCCCCCTCCATGCACCGAGCTCGTGAATCCTTCTGGGAGTTCGGTGCGACGGAACGATGGCGCCAGTCACGGGGCTGAGACTCATCGCTTCCGTCCCTCTTTACACGCTGACCGCAGGAGAACAGAACGTTTGGATCAGCTATCGATGCGCCCTCGGAGGCAACACCCGCGCAAGACAGTGCCAGAGCGAAAATGAGAAGCCTTGACGGTTTGAGGGCGACACCCGCATGCACATTCATCAGGACGTAACTCCCCTGAGCATGCAGACAACGGTCAAGTTCGTAACCGTCCTCGAAGCTGCTAGTGCTCGGTGCATGATACGTTCACTGTTTCATCTACGTTCTGCTTGGCGAAGGGCAACCATAACCTGTACTGCATTCCATTTCTGGGTAGTGTGACACATATGCATAACTATGTTCCTCACTGTAGGCTCCTCACCGAAAGCTTCGGCTATATTCGCTCGTTCAGTGTCGAAACGTGGACAGCTCAGCAAAATATGTTCAGCGTCCTCAGGTTCTTCAGGGCAATTGGGGCAGAAGGGATCTTCCTCATGCTTGTATTTGAACAGGTATTTCTTGAAACAACTGTGGCCACTAAGCAGCTGTGTCAGATAATAATCGACCTCTCCATGATTGCGACTGACCCAGTGCTCTACATTTGGGATCAGGGTCGCAGTCCATCTACCTTTTAGAGCATTTTCCCAACGGCATTGCCATTCCTGGATGCTCGTCTTCGCTCGTCTGTCTTTGATGTGGACGTACCTGCCACATAAATGGGTTGCAGTTCTTGTGCCAAAACATCTATAGGAAGCATTGCCGCAATAACGCAAATTGCGTCATCTGACACCGTCCGAAAAGCGATTGCAACTCTTAGTGCGCTGAGTCGATAAGTTGCCCGAATTCCGCTAGTATACGACTCAATACCGGAGCTCCGTAGAGAATCCCTATCCAGGATCTTGCGCCTACTCGATCGAGGTCCACCGATGTTCGCCATGATGCGTGATAAGGTTCCATTTACTTTTGCAGCTTTTTCACTGACTGCCATAAGATTGTCTTTGAAACACATCCGTGTATCAATCCATATTCCAAGGTATCGCAGACATGGCTGGGATATGATTTCATGCTCTCCTGCTTGGAAACTGAAAACCTCACGTGCTTTTCGTGAGCTCAAAAGGACGGCTTCCGTTTTCTGGGTTGCTAGTTCCAGATCCGCTTCTCGTAGCCATCTGTTTACTCTGGCTACTGCATCACTACACAACTCCTCGCTGGTAGAGATAATCAACGCGTCAGGCCTGAGCCTCCTCCGATTCTCCTTCTTTCGCTTCATGTATTGTACTTTCTTCCATTCCTGCTTGTTGCTTGGTTTTGCTTTCGGATGTGCAATATCTCTCCGTATGGTTGTCTCATTTTCCTTATTCTGGGCCTTAACTACAGCCGCCCAGTTTTTTTTCTTCTTAGCATCCGGAGTAGACAGTACGCAAACATTATCTTGGGTTTGCTTGCCTTTCTTTCGCTTTGCAGAAGGTGTCACAACATTCTCACGCTTGCTGTGTGATGCATCGGTCTCATGTTTCCTTTTCTGCTCCGTACATGGTTTGATCCATGGAGATGTTTGTGAGTAGTTATTTCTCCTGATTACTGCCTTCGCTGCATCGTCATGCTGTTCGATAGCAGATAGCTCATACATGGCTCTGATGCTCTCGATTCTTCTGGTGGACTGTTCGCCTTTTTCCATCCTTTCCATCTTTAAGCATTTCCACCAACGATCTTATCTGCTCTCCGAGCTTGCAGAAAGATGTTTTCACGGCTGCTTTGTTTTTCTGCTGTCCTCCAAATATCGAACCCAGTGGGGTATTTGTAGCAGAATCAGATAAACATTCTTCGTCATACTATCTACCACATCATGCTGTGGTCAAACCTGATAGTACGACCACTAAACTACGGGTAGTCTTTAATGCCTCGTGTCCTTCCTCAAATGGAACGAGCTTAAACGATGTATTGTTTCCAGGTCCTTCAATCTGACTTAACGCTTCTACTTTTAAAATTTTTAAGTACATGATCAACGGCGACATAGGGAAAATGTACCGACAAATTCTAGTAGACGAAAAGGACACTCCATTTCAAAGAATTTTATTTCGGGTTTCACCCAACGAGCCTCTTCAAGACTTCGAATTGAAAACTGTCACTTTCGGTTTGAATTGCGCTCCTTATCTTGCGATAAGAACCCTTCACAAGTTAGCAGAAGAAACTAGTAAAAGCCATCCGTTAGCTTTAGTGGTTCTGCGCTCGAGTATGTACGTCGACGATCTGCTAGCAGGGGCTTACGACATTAAAACAGCACTCAACACGCGGAATGAACTGCGAGAAGTTTTAGGTTCTGCAGGTTTTTCACTTCGAAAGTGGACCTCTAACTATCGCGAGCTGTTGTGCGATCTCCCAAAAGGAGATCTTCTCCACAAGAGATTTTTTGACTTCGAAGATCTTCTTTATGCTAAAACCCTTGGGATTTTCTGGAATGCCAATAAAGATATTTTCCAATTTATCGCGAATCCAATTGACCGATCAGAAAGGTCCACAAAGCGAAGCGTATTGTCGACAAATCGCAAATTGTTCGGTCCAGCAGGATGGTTAAGTCCCATTGTTGTCCAAGCAAAAATAATAATACAAGGAATCTGGTTGGAAAAAACAGATTGGGACGGGGACTTAACCAGTCAAACGAAACATGTCTGGAGTCAATTTTTGCAAGACTTGAACGACATAACTAAAATAAAAATTCCCAGATGGGTTCAATTCGCGCCGTGGAAAAATATCGAATTTCACGGCTTCTGTGATGCATAGGAAAAAGCCTACGGGGCAGCATTGTACATACGCATAGAAGATTCCACCGCTGAAATTCACTGTCATCTGATCACGTCAAAGACAAAAGTGGCTCCGGTGAAGACAGCTTCTCCACCTAGGTTAGAACTATGCGGTGCCGTTTTCTTAGCTCATCTTTAGAGAGTTATGTACCAAAGTTTAACATAGGCGAAGACCGCCACCCGCAGAAGGAACTTGGATCCCGAAAGTACTATTGGACCGCGTAGCCGGTGTTGGATATACTTGAGGGTTAAAACCAATAAGCGCGGCCGAAGGCCGCCATACGCAGAAGGAACTTAGATCCCGGGAGTACTATTGGACCGCGTAGCCAGTGTTGGACATACTAGAAGGGACTTGAATTCAAGAAATGTATTTAAAACAAGTATTTTGATTTTTTTTGTTTGTTGGTTTTATTTTAAAACAAGAAACGGTGTTTACTGATCCCTTTTGTACAGCCGAATATCGTTTCTTCAGCTCGACTAGTCTTTCTGCTCGACTAGACTTCCTATCGGGGATCAGTCGACGTAAGTGGAATTCCCCAACACGCGAGTCGAGAGTCCGGGTCGCGGAAAATAAAACTACTGGATTATCGAGAATCCAGCAACCGTCGAGCAATGCTCTACATGGTGTTTGCCATCTGAAGCGTTGCCCTGATAAGTTCAGATGCAACCGTAAACATCATACTATGCTGCACGGGCATTCGGAGAATGAAATAAGGTTCCGAAACCGTTGCAATCAGAATCTTCGCGGGTCGATGAGAGTCTCCGTGAACTCAGGGAAAAATCTCCTAAGTCACGAGATCCCCGGGGTGACGGGGTCGAGGGCGGTTTCCTTTCGGAGGGAGAGTCAGTGATCCAGAAGCGATCGTGGCGTTCTCTCCGGGAAGAATCGACCGGGGATGAAGGGCTGGAGATCGAAGTGCTCGTTAAGGAGGATCCTCACCGTGCCGCTGAAGAGCAACCTTCTCTCCCCCTCCATGCACCGAGCTCATGAATCCTTCTGGGAGTTCGGTGCGACGGAACGATGGCGCCAGTCACGGGGCTGAGTCTCATCGCTTCCGTCCCTCTTTACACGCTGACCGCAGGAGAACAGAACTTTTGGATCAGCTATCGATGCGCCCTCGTAGACAACACCCGCGCAAGACAGTGCCAGAGCGAAAATGAGAAGCCTCGACAGTTTGAGGGCGACACCCGCATGCACATTCATCAGGACGTAACTCCCCTGATCATGCAGACAACGATGTCAGGAATGATACCCGGAATGGTAGGACAGCTGGTTGCCCAAGACAGCAAACTAGGCTGGACCATCCCGGAAGTGACACAATTTTAACCCCTTCTCTGACACCAAATCAAACTTATATGTACCACGCCCTTAACTATTAAATGCATTTTAAATATTACGTATTTTATAGTCTAGATATAGAACTAATATTTGTTTGCAGTGATGCTGCAAGGCGGTATGTTTACGCCAAACATCGAATCACCACTGATCAGGTTTAGATTCATGTTTGTCTACATGTTTTTTTTTTTTTTTTTGTAAATATTCTTTTTTTTGCAATCTATTTAAATAATAATAAGCAAATTTGATTACATAAATTTAACAGAGTTATTTGAACTTCATTAAGTCCAAAAATACAATGAACATATTTAAATGAACATTAACAACAACTTAAATATAAAATAATAACAAACTTAAAATAGCTATATGTATATACTTATTATCTAAATGGTAAATCTAGTGTATGATATCTTTTAAGTCTTTTAATTTCATTAGTATCATCAAGAAGTCTTATAGCTAGAGTATTGGTGTGATTACTAAGTCTAATAAGGTATCTTGCGCTGAAGTTATTTATTTCTTTTTTAACAAAAGAGACATTGAGATCTTTATGGATTTGAATGTTTGTGACAAACCAAGGTGCATTAGTAATTTGCCTTAATATTTTGGATTGAAAACGTTGTAAAATTTCAATATTTGAATTACTTGCTGTACCCCATAATTGAATTGAACCATACAGGTTTCAGTATGGTTTTATAGAGCAGTAATTTATTGTTAAGACTTAATTCAGATTTTGGATTAAGTAACCAGTACATTCTTTTGGATTTCAAATTAAGCTGGAGACGTTTAGCTTTAATATGATTTTTCCACGTTAGCCTCCTATCGAGATGCAGTCCTACATATTTAATGCTGTCACAATTAGGAATTTCAGAGTTATTTAGAAAAACTGCAGGGCAGTTTCCTTTTTTTAAAGCGAAAGTTACATGAGCCGATTTTGAAGTATTTATTTTAATATTCCACGTTGTTAACCATAACTGAATTTTGTTGAGTGCAGATTGAACTAGATTTGAAGCCACAGTTGCAGATTCATTTGAAGCAAGTACAGCAGTGTCATCAGCATATGTAGCTGTAGTTACCAAATCTGTTATAGGCATGTCTGAAGTAAAGATCGTAAACAGAACCGGTCCTAAGACACTGCCTTGTGGCACACCTGCTCTTATTTGCTTAATATCAGATGTTTCATCATTGATTTTAACATAAAAACAACGATTTTCTAAGTACGATTTTAATACTAGGTAAACTGGAGCAGGAAGGAGTTTTTTTAGCTTAAATAATAGACCACTATGCCAGACTCGATCAAAAGCTTGCTGAACATCCAAAAACACACCAGAGCAATATAGACCACTATGCCAGACTCGATCAAAAGCTTGCTGAACATCCAAAAACACACCAGAGCAATATTTTTTGGTTTCCAGAGAATCAGTAATGACATTTACGATACGATGGCATTGTTCAGGTGTGCCGTGATTACTTCGAAATCCAAATTGATATTCAGGTATAATATGCTGTTTTTCAAGAATAGGTAACATTCTTCTTAAAAATATTCTTTCAAATACTTTCGAGAATGTTACTAATAAACTTATCGGTCTATAGGACGAGACAACGTTCTCTGGTTTGTTAGGCTTGAGAATCATAATTATTTCAGCACACTTCCACTGACTTGGAAATTGACAAAGTCTTAATATAGTATTATATATAAGCGTTAGTAACAGAATACCTTTATTAGGTAAAGATTTAAGTACTTTGGCATCCAACTTGTCAAATCCAGGAGTTTTGGTGTTATTCAACATCTTTATTTCAGAACGAACTTCTTTAGGGGAAATATGTTTCAATGGCAAATCCATTTGACAGGGAATGTCTAAAAAGTTCACAATATCGGTTGTAGTGTTATTTATATCAAATGGTTGAAAACTTTGTTCTAAGTGTTCAGCAAAAGCCTTAACTTTAGACAAGCTTGATCTGCACCAAGTTCCGCTAGCGTCTTTTATTGGAACGTTACGTTTTCTAGGACCTTTTAAATATTTAGTAGCTCTCCAAAGTTTGTACTCATCGTTATTGCAACAGTTCAGATTTTTCAAATAATTTCCTAGAGAATCATTTTTAATTTCATGAAGTCGTCGTTTCAGTTGATTTGATGCAAAATGAAGGTTACTTTTATCTCTCGGATTTCTGCTTATTTTCCAAATTCTTCTTAATCGCCTCTTATTTCTGATTAATTCTCTTATTTCACTAGATATGATAACAGTGTTATTATTTTGAATAGGTTCATTGATTGGTGTTGATAAAAAGACTGCTTCATGAATTAAACTCGTGAAGTTTTCAACTGCATTGTCAAGTTCGCTACCACTCTTTAACGCTATATTAAGATTAATGTTTTTATCTATCCAGTATTGAAAGGATTTAATATCAGTTTTTGAGGAAAAGAGTTTGTTGGAATTACACACTTTAGTGTTCAACGTCGTATTAAAATTCATGATGATGGCTGAATGGTCTGAACTTAAATCATCATTATCTATGATATCTAGGAGGTGGTTCGCGATCCCATGGTAAACAAAGAAGTCAAGCAAATCAGGTATTTTTCTAGGGTCACTGGGCCAGTATGTGGGCCTACCAGTCGATAATGTAGAGAAATGATTGTTTGATATATTTTTTTTTTTTTTTTGTAAATATTCTTTTATTTGCAATCTATTTAAATAATAATAAGCAAATTTGATTACATAAATTTAACAGAGTTATTTGAACTTCATTAAGTCCAAAAATACAATGAACATATTTAAATGAACATTAACAACAACTTAAATATAAAATAATAACAAACTTAAAATAGCTATATGTACATACTTATTATCTAAATGGTAAATCTAGTGTATGATATCTTTTAAGTCTTTTAATTTCATTAGTATCATCAAGAAGTCTTATAGCTAGAGTATTGGTGTGATTACTAAGTCTAATAAGGTATCTTGCGCTGAAGTTATTTATTTCTTTTTTAACAAAATAGACATTGAGATCTTTATGGATTTGAATGTTTGTGACAAACCAAGGTGCATTAGTAATTTGCCTTAATATTTTGGATTGAAAACGTTGTAAAATTTCAATATTTGAATTACTTGCTGTACCCCATAATTGAATTCCATATGTCCATACAGGTTTCAGTATGGTTTTATAGAGCAGTAATTTATTGTTAAGACTTAATTCAGATTTTGGATTAAGTAACCAGTACATTCTTTTGGATTTCAAATTAAGCTGGAGACGTTTAGCTTTAATATGATTTTTCCACGTTAGCCTCCTATCGAGATGCAGTCCTAGATATTTAATGCTGTCACAATTAGGAATTTCAGAGTTATTTAGAAAAACTGCAGGGCAGTTTCCTTTTTTTAAAGCGAAAGTTACATGAGCCGATTTTGAAGTATTTATTTTAATATTCCACGTTGTTAACCATAACTGAATTTTGTTGAGTGCAGATTGAACTAGATTTGAAGCCACAGTTGCAGATTCATTTGAAGCAAGTACAGCAGTGTCATCAGCATATGTAGCTGTAGTTACCAAATCTGTTATAGGCATGTCTGAAGTAAAGATCGTAAACAGAACCGGTCCTAAGACACTGCCTTGTAGCACACCTGCTCTTATTTGCTTAATATCAGATGTTTCATCATTGATTTTAACATAAAAACAACGATTTTCTAAGTACGATTTTAATACTAGGTAAACTGGAGCAGGAAGGAGTTTTTTTAGCTTAAATAATAGACCACTATGCCAGACTCGATCAAAAGCTTGCTGAACATCCAAAAACACACCAGAGCAATATAGACCACTATGCCAGACTCGATCAAAAGCTTGCTGAACATCCAAAAACACACCAGAGCAATATTTTTTGGTTTCCAGAGAATCAGTAATGACATTTACGATACGATGGCATTGTTCAGGTGTGCCGTGATTACTTCGAAATCCAAATTGATATTCAGGTATAATATGCTGTTTTTCAAGAATAGGTAACATTCTTCTTAAAAATATTCTTTCAAATACTTTCGAGAATGTTACTAATAAACTTATCGGTCTATAGGACGAGACAACGTTCTCTGGTTTGTTAGGCTTGAGAATCATAATTATTTCAGCACACTTCCACTGACTTGGAAATTGACAACAGAATACAGAATAGTAACAGAATACCTTTATTAAGTAAAGATTTAAGTACTTTGGCATCCAACTTGTCAAATCCAGGAGTTTTGGTGTTATTCAACATCTTTATTTCAGAACGAACTTCTTTAGGGGAAATATGTTTCAATGGCAAATCCATTTGACAGGGAATGTCTAAAAAGTTCACAATATCGGTTGTAGTGTTATTTATATCAAATGGTTGAAAACTTTGTTCTAAGTGTTCAGCAAAAGCCTTAACTTTAGACAAGCTTGATCTGCACCAAGTTCCGCTAGCGTCTTTTATTGGAACGTTACGTTTTCTAGGACCTTTTAAATATTTAGTAGCTCTCCAAAGTTTGTACTCATCGTTATTGCAACAGTTCAGATTTTTCAAATAATTTCCTAGAGAATCATTTTTAATTTCATGAAGTCGTCGTTTCAGTTGATTTGATGCAAAATTAAGGTTACTTTTATCTCTCGGATTTCTGCTTATTTTCCAAATTCTTCTTAATCGCCTCTTATTTCTGATTAATTCTCTTATTTCACTAGATATGATAACAGTGTTATTATTTTGAATAGGTTCATTGATTGGTGTTGATAAAAAGGCTGCTTCATGAATTAAACTCGTGAAGTTTTCAACTGCATTGTCAAGTTCGCTACCACTCTTTAACGCTATATTAAGATTAATGTTTTTATCTATCCAGTATTGAAAGGATTTAATATCAGTTTTTGAGGAAAAGAGTTTGTTGGAATTACACACTTTAGTGTTCAACGTCGTATTAAAATTCATGATGATGGCTGAATGGTCTGAACTTAAATCATCATTATCTATGATATCTAGGAGGTGGTTCGCGATCCCATGGTAAACAAAGAAGTCAAGCAAATCAGGTATTTTTCTAGGGTCACTGGGCCAGTATGTGGGCCTACCAGTCGATAATGTAGAGTAATGATTGTTTGATATGCATTTGAATAGTTCTTTTCCCTTAGGATTAGCTAGTCTTGAACCCCACCAAGGATGTTTTGAGTTATAATCTCCACCAACTATAAATTTAGCACCAAGATTTTTAAAGAATGCTTCATATTGTGAACAGCTTATGTTATATCTTGGAGGGCAATAAATAGCAACAATTGAAATATCGAAATTGTTACACTTGATTTTAACTCCCGCAGCTTGAAGATAAGTTTTACAAACAGCGTCTATGACTTAAAATTTTAAAGTAGATTTTATTATTATAGCTGCACCAGCATGCGCTTTATCATCTGGGTGATTAGCAGAAATAACATCAAAGCCTCTGATTTTTAAATGAGATCGAGAGGTAAAATGAGATTCAGATATCAATAATATGTCAATAAAATGTAAATGCAAGAACATTTCTATTTCTTGGGCATGACGGGAAAGCCCATTGGCATTCCATGCTGCGATTCTAAGATCTATTTGCATAATTTATTAATAAGTATTGACATCATATTCATTAATGAATTGGTTAATTCAATTTGCTTATTTAGTGCTACTTCAATCCTATTCATAATGTCATTATTATTTTGATTTTTTATCACTTGCGCAAAAGACATATTATTAAAGTTGTTGTTGATATTTTCTTTATTACCACTAGTGTCTGTGTTAATGTATTCTTGCTGGACAGAAGAGAATTGAGTATTACGATGATTTTCCAATTTTTTGTTGTTTATCATATTAGACGATTTCTTTTGGAGAAATTATAATTCGCAGTATGATTTTGTAGACAATGAACACACCGCGGTGGTGAATTAATGTCTTTCCTACATTCAGCTGTGGGGTGATCAAGTCCACATTTAACACATCTATATGGTTTACTACAATAGGATTTAGTGTGACCAAATTGTTGACATCGATAGCATTGAATTAATTCATGGGTTTTGAGTGGTGGCTCAATTTTAACTATGCAGTTATTAACATGTACAATATCATAAACTGCTTTATTATTTGTATTTGGAATTAGATCGACAAAAAACATAGATAAGGGATTTTTCGTCACGCGGCTTTTGATGTTGGTAACATTTCTAGCTTCGTGACCATTTGACAGCAGATCATCTTTAATGTCATCAATTGGTGTTGAGTGATGTAACCCCTTAATAACTACTCTATATGCTCTCTCTTGTTTTAGTTGATACGTGTGGAAATTTACCTTGCTTGTATCAAAGTATTTAATAATTTTTTTATATGAATCCACAGTTTTTACCATTAACCTAACTTGATCATCCTTAAGTGATTTATAAGTAAATTCATTTTTAGGTATAATAGTACAAATATTACTTATCATAGCAGAAATATCTTTAACACTAGGAATAAATATAGGAGGAGGCTTAGGAGCTCCAGCTGCACTCATAACTTCTGTAGATGGTTCTTCTTCGTCTACTTCTAAAGCTGCAAACTTATTTGCAGACGTTGCATTACGGGATGTTGTTGGTTTATCGGCCACAAATGGTTTTTTATTCCTTATGGCTTCTGGTGAATTTTCCGCATGACGTTTATGCGGTTGTTTGCTGGGAACACTTTGCCAGGTCAAGAGGCGTTCATCACCGTCGTCACTCACATCGTCATCCATTTTTAAGTGTATTTGGTTTTATTATTATTATTTTATTTTTTTTTTATTTTTATAATTCTCACTAGAAAGTGTTTTTTTTTTAAAGTTTTTTTATAATTTTTGCTTTCTATATTGTTTTTATTCACAATTAAGCACAATAAATTTTTAGAATTAACACGTGTTAAATTTTCTTTGACTTCGCACGTGCGTTGTCATCGACGTCAAATTTGACACTGTCTACATGTTGACAAACATTGTTCAATGTTTTAGGGCTTTGTGTAGGTTCATATAGGAATCTTCGGTAAAGTTCGACGTTCACTTGCTTTCTGATCACATAGGTTTTTTTTTTTTTTTTTTGTTTTTTTTATAGAAGGCGAAAGTCAGTGTGGGACTTTAACACGAAATAAAATCCTTCTTTGTCCATACGGTATTCCTCCCGGAACCACCGCTAATTATTTCGTCGGGAGGCCGTTATGAGCATTTATTACTAAGGCGTCAGTATTTGGTCTGTCAAGTTCGTAACCGTCCTCGAAGCTGCTAGTGCTCGTTGCATGATACGTTCACTGTTTCTTCTACGTTCTGCTTGGCGAAGGGCAACCATAACCTGTACTGCATTCCATTTCTGGGTAGTGTGACACATATGCATAACTATGTTCCTCACTGTAGGCTCCTCACCGAAAGCTCGTCCGCTCATCCGCTCGTTCAGTGTCGAAACGTGGACAGCTCAGCAAAATATGTTCAGCGTCCTCAGGTTCTTCAGGGCAATTGGGGCAGAAGGGATCTTCCTCATGCTTGTATTTGAACAGGTATTTCTTGAAACAACTGTGGCCACTAAGCAGCTGTGTCAGATAATAATCGACCTCTCCATGATTGCGACTGACCCAGTGCTCTACATTTGGGATCAGGGTCGCAGTCCATCTACCTTTTAGAGCATTTTCCCAACGGCATTGCCATTCCTGGATGCTCGTCTTCGCTCGTCTGTCTTTGATGTGGACGTACCTGCCACATAAATGGGTTGCAGTTCTTGTGCCAAAACATCTATAGGAAGCATTGCCGCAATAACGCAAATTGCGTCATCTGACACCGTCCGAAAAGCGATTGCAACTCTTAGTGCGCTGAGTCGATAAGTTGCCCGAATTCCGCTAGTATACGACTCAATACCGGAGCTCCGGAGAGAATCCCTATCCAGGATCTTGCGCCTACTCGATCGAGGTCCACCGATGTTCGCCATGATGCGTGATAAGGTTCCATTTACTTTTGCAGCTTTTTCACTGACTGCCATAAGATTGTCTTTGAAACACATCCGTGTATCAATCCATATTCCAAGGTATCGCAGACATGGCTGGGATATGATTTCATGCTCTCCTGCTTGGAAACTGAAAACCTCACGTGCTTTTCGTGAGCTCAAAAGGACGGCTTTCGTTTTCTGGGTTTGCTAGTTCCAGATCCGCTTCTCGTAGCCATCTGTTTACTCTGGCTACTGCATCACTACACAACTCCTCGCTGGTGGAGATAATCAACGCGTCAGGCCTGAGCCTCCTCCGATTCTCCTTCTTTCGCTTCATGTATTGTACTTTCTTCCATTCCTGCTTGTTGCTTGGTTTTGCTTTCGGATGTGCAATATCTCTCCGTATGGTTGTCTCATTTTCCTTATTCTGGGCCTTAACTACAGCCGCCCAGTTTTTTTTCTTCTTAGCATCCGGAGTAGACAGTACGCAAACATTATCTTGGGTTTGCTTGCCTTTCTTTCGCTTTGCAGAAGGTGTCACAACATTCTCACGCTTGCTGTGTGATGCATCGGTCTCATGTTTCCTTTTCTGCTCCGTACATGGTTTGATCCATGGAGATGTTTGTGAGTAGTTATTTCTCCTGATTACTGCCTTCGCTGCATCGTCATGCTGTTCGATAGCAGATAGCTCATACATGGCTCTGATGCTCTCGATTCTTCTGGTGGACTGTTCGCCTTTTTCCATCCTTTCCATCTTTAAGCATTTCCACCAACTCTTATCTGCTCTCCGAGCTTGCAGAAAGATGTTTTCACGGCTGCTTTGTTTTTCTGCTGTCCTCCAAATATCGAACCCAGTGGGGTATTTGTAGCAGAATCAGATAAACATTCTTCGTCATACTATCTACCACATCATGCTGTGGTCAAACCTGATAGTACGACCACTAAACTACGGGTAGTCTTTAATGCCTCGTGTCCTTCCTCAAATGGAACGAGCTTAAACGATGTATTGTTTCCAGGTCCTTCAATCTGACTTAACGCTTCTACTTTTAAAATTTTTAAGTACATGATCAACGGAGACATAGGGAAAATGTACCGACAAATTCTAGTAGACGAAAAGGACACTCCATTTCAAAGAATTTTATTTCGGGTTTCACCCAACGAGCCTCTTCAAGACTTCGAATTGAAAACTGTCACTTTCGGTTTGAATTGCGCTCCTTATCTTGCGATAAGAACCCTTCACAAGTTAGCAGAAGAAACTAGTAAAAGCCATCCGTTAGCTTCAGTGGTTCTGCGCTCGAGTATGTACGTCGACGATCTGCTAGCAGGGGCTTACAACATCAAACCAGCACTCAACACGCGGAATGAACTGCGAGAAGTTTTAGGTTCTGCAGGTTTTTCACTTCGAAAGTGGACCTCTAACTATCGCGAGCTGTTGTGCGATCTCCCAAAAGGAGATCTTCTCCACAAGAGATTTTTTGACTTCGAAGATCTTCTTTATGCTAAAACCCTTGGGATTTTCTGGAATGCCAATAAAGATATTTTCCAATTTATCGCGAATCCAATTGACCGATCAGAAAGGTCCACAAAGCGAAGCGTATTGTCGACAAATCGCAAATTGTTCGGTCCAGCAGGATGGTTAAGTCCCATTGTTGTCCAAGCAAAAATAATAATACAAGGAATCTGGTTGGAAAAAACAGATTGGGACGAGGACTTAACCAGTCAAACGAAACATGTCTGGAGTCAATTTTTGCAAGACTTGAACGACATAACTAAAATAAAAATTCCCAGATGGGTTCAATTCGCGCCGTGGAAAAATATCGAATTTCACGGCTTCTGTGATGCATAGGAAAAAGCCTACGGGGCAGCATTGTACATACGCATAGAAGATTCCACCGCTGAAATTCACTGTCATCTGATCACGTCAAAGACAAAAGTGGCTCCGGTGAAGACAGCTTCTCCACCTAGGTTAGAACTATGCGGTGCCGTTTTCTTAGCTCATCTTTAGAGAGTTATGTACCAAAGTTTAACATAGGCGAAGACCGCCACCCGCAGAAGGAACTTGGATCCCGAAAGTACTATTGGACCGCGTAGCCGGTGTTGGATATACTTGAGGGTTAAAACCAATAAGCGCGGCCGAAGGCCGCCATACGCAGAAGGAACTTAGATCCCGGGAGTACTATTGGACCGCGTAGCCAGTGTTGGACATACTAGAAGGGACTTGAATTCAAGAAATGTATTTAAAACAAGTATTTTGATTTTTTTTGTTTGTTGGTTTTATTTTAAAACAAGAAACGATGTTTACTGATCCCTTTTGTACAGCCGAATATCGTTTCTTCACCTCGACTAGTCTTTCTGCTCGACTAGACTTCCTATCGGGGATCAGTCGACGTAAGTGGAATTTCCCAACACGCGAGTCGAGAGTACGGGTCGCGGAAAATAAAACTACTGGATTATCGAGAATCCAGCAACCGTCGAGCAATGCTCTACATGGTGTTTGCCATCTGAAGCGTTGCCCTGATAAATTCAGATGCAACCGTAAACATCATTCGGAGAATGAAATAAGGTTCCGAAACCGTTGCAATCAGAATCTTCGCGGGTCGATGAGAGTCTCCGTGAACTCAGGGAAAAATCTCCTAAGTCACGAGATCCCCGGGGTGACGGGGTCGAGGGCGGTTTCCTTTCGGAGGGAGAGTCAGTGATCCAGAAGCGATCGTGGCGTTCTCTCCGGGAAGAATCGACCGGGGATGAAGGGCTGGAGATCGAAGTGCTCGTTAAGGAGGATCCTCACCGTGCCGCTGAAGAGCAACCTTCTCTCCCCCTCCATGCACCGAGCTCATGAATCCTTCTGGGAGTTCGGTGCGACGGAACGATGGCGCCAGTCACGGGGCTGAGTCTCATCGCTTCCGTCCCTCTTTACACGCTGACCGCAGGAGAACAGAACTTTTGGATCAGCTATCGATGCGCCCTCGTAGACAACACCCGCGCAAGACAGTGCCAGAGCGAAAATGAGAAGCCTCGACAGTTTGAGGGCGACACCCGCATGCACATTCATCAGGACGTAACTCCCCTGATCATGCAGACAACGATGTCAGGAAAGATACCCGGAATGGTAGGGCAGCTGGTTGCCCAAGACAGCAAACTAGGCTGGACCATCCCGGAAGTGACACAATTTTAACCCCTTCTCTGACACCAAATCAAACTTATATGTACCACGCCCTTAACTATTAAATGCATTTTAAATATTACGTATTTTATAGTCTAGATATAGAACTAATATTTGTTTGCAGTGATGCTGCAAGGCGGTATGTTTACGCCAAACATCGAATCACCATGTTTTTTTTTTTTTTTTTTTTTGTAAATATTCTTTTATTTGCAATCTATTTAAATATAATAAGCAAATTTGATTACATAAATTTAACAGAGTTATTTGAACTTCATTTAGTCCAAAAATACAATGAACATATTTAAATGAACATTAACAACAACTTAAATATAAAATAATAACAAACTTAAAATAGCTATATGTATATACTTATTATCTAAATGGTAAATCTAGTGTATGATATCTTTTAAGTCTTTTAATTTCATTAGTATCATCAAGAAGTCTTATAGCTAGAGTATTGGTGTGATTACTAAGTCTAATAAGGTATCTTGCGCTGAAGTTATTTATTTCTTTTTTAACAAAATAGACATTGAGATCTTTATGGATTTGAATGTTTGTGACAAACCAAGGTGCATTAGTAATTTGCCTTAATATTTTGGATTGAAAACGTTGTAAAATTTCAATATTTGAATTACTTGCTGTACCCCATAATTGAATTCCATATGTCCATACAGGTTTCAGTATGGTTTTATAGAGCAGTAATTTATTGTTAAGACTTAATTCAGATTTTGGATTAAGTAACCAGTACATTCTTTTGGATTTCAAATTAAGCTGGAGACGTTTAGCTTTAATATGATTTTTCCACGTTAGCCTCCTATCGAGATGCAGTCCTAGATATTTAATGCTGTCACAATTAGGAATTTCAGAGTTATTTAGAAAAACTGCAGGGCAGTTTCCTTTTTTTAAAGCGAAAGTTACATGAGCCGATTTTGAAGTATTTATTTTAATATTCCACGTTGTTAACCATAACTGAATTTTGTTGAGTGCAGATTGACTAGATTAGAAGCCACAGTTGCAGATTCATTTGAAGCAAGTACAGCAGTGTCATCAGCATATGTAGCTGTAGTTACCAAATCTGTTATAGGCATGTCTGAAGTAAAGATCGTAAACAGAACCGGTACTAAGACACTGCCTTGTAGCACACCTGCTCTTATTTGCTTAATATCAGATGTTTCATCATTGATTTTAACATAAAAACAACGATTTTCTAAGTACGATTTTAATACTAGGTAAACTGGAGCAGGAAGGAGTTTTTTTAGCTTAAATAATAGACCACTATGCCAGACTCGATCAAAAGCTTGCTGAACATCAAAAAACACACCAGAGCAATATTTTTTGGTTTCCAGAGAATCAGTAATGACATTTACGATACGATGGCATTGTTCAGGTGTGCCGTGATTACTTCGAAATCCAAATTGATATTCAGGTATAATATGCTGTTTTTCAAGAATAGGTAACATTCTTCTTAAAAATATTCTTTCAAATACTTTCGAGAATGTTACTAATAAACTTATCGGTCTATAGGACGAGACAACGTTCTCTGGTTTGTTAGGCTTGAGAATCATAATTATTTCAGCACACTTCCACTGACTTGGAAATTGACAAAGTCTTAATATAGTATTATATATAAGCGTTAGTAACAGAATACCTTTATTAGGTAAAGATTTAAGTACTTTGGCATCCAACTTGTCAAATCCAGGAGTTTTGGTGTTATTCAACATCTTTATTTCAGAACGAACTTCTTTAGGGGAAATATGTTTCAATGGCAAATCCATTTGACAGGGAATGTCTAAAAAGTTCACAATATCGGTGGTAGTGTTATTTATATCAAATGGTTGAAAACTTTGTTCTAAGTGTTCAGCCAAAGCCTTAACTTTAGACAAGCTTGATCTGCACCAAGTTCCGCTAGCGTCTTTTATTGGAACGTTACGTTTTCTAGGACCTTTTAAATATTTAGGAGCTCTCCAAAGTTTGTACTCATCGTTATTGCAACAGTTCAGATTTTTCAAATAATTTCCTAGAGAATCATTTTTAATTTCATGAAGTCGTCGTTTCAGTTGATTTGATGCAAAATTAAGGTTACTTTTATCTCTCGGATTTCTGCTTATTTTCCAAATTCTTCTTAATCGCCTCTTATTTCTGATTAATTCTCTTATTTCACTAGATATGATAACAGTGTTATTATTTTGAATAGGTTCATTGATTGGTGTTGATAAAAAGGCTGCTTCATGAATTAAACTCGTGAAGTTTTCAACTGCATTGTCAAGTTCGCTACCACTCTTTAACGCTATATTAAGATTAATGTTTTTATCTATCCAGTATTGAAAGGATTTAATATCAGTTTTTGAGGAAAAGAGTTTGTTGGAATTACACACTTTAGTGTTCAACGTCGTATTAAAATTCATGATGATGGCTGAATGGTCTGAACTTAAATCATCATTATCTATGATATCTAGGAGGTGGTTCGCGATCCCATGGTAAACAAAGAAGTCAAGCAAATCAGGTATTTTTCTAGGGTCACTGGGCCAGTATGTGGGCCTACCAGTCGATAATGTAGAGTAATGATTGTTTGATATGCATTTGAATAGTTCTTTTCCCTTAGGATTAGCTAGTCTTGAACCCCACCAAGGATGTTTTGAGTTATAATCTAGTCTTGAACCCCACCAAGGATGTTTTGAGTTATAATCTCCACCAACTATAAATTTAGCACTATTGGAATTAGCAGTATTTGGAATTAGATCGACAAAAAACATAGATAAGGGATTTTTCGTCACGCGGCTTTTGATGTTGGTAACATTTCTAGCTTCGTGACCATTTGACAGCAGATCATCTTTAATGTCATCAATTGGTGTTGAGTGATGTAACCCCTTAATAACTACTCTATATGCTCTCTCTTGTTTTAGTTGATACGTGTGGAAATTTACCTTGCTTGTATCAAAGTATTTAATAATTTTTTTTTATGAATCCACAGTTTTTACCATTAACCTAACTTGATCATCCTTAAGTGATTTATAAGTAAATTCATTTTTAGGTATAATAGTACAAATATTACTTATCATAGCAGAAATATCTTTAACACTAGGAATAAATATAGGAGGAGGCTTAGGAGCTCCAGCTGCACTCATAACTTCTGTAGATGGTTCTTCTTCGTCTACTTCTAAAGCTGCAAACTTATTTGCAGACGTTGCATTACGGGATGTTGTTGGTTTATCGGCCACAAATGGTTTTTTATTCCTTATGGCTTCTGGTGAATTTTCCGCATGACGTTTATGCGGTTGTTTGCTGGGAACACTTTGCCAGGTCAAGAGGCGTTCATCACCGTCGTCACTCACATCGTCATCCATTTTTAAGTGTTTTTGGTTTTATTATTATTATTTTTTTTTTTTTTTTTTTTATTTTTACAATTCTCACTAGAAAGTGTTTTTTTTAAAGTTTTTTTTATAATTTTTGCTTTCTATATTGTTTTTATTCACAATTAAGCACAATAAATTTTTAGAATTAACACGTGTTAAATTTTCTTTGACTTCGCACGTGCGTTGTCATCGACGTCAAATTTGACACTGTCTACATGTTGACAAACATTGTTCAATGTTTTAGGGCTTTGTGTAGGTTCATATAGGAATCTTCGGTAAAGTTCGACGTTCACTTGCTTTCTGATCACATAGGTTTTTTTTTTTTTTTTTTGTTTTTTTTATAGAAGGCGAAAGTCAGTGTGGGACTTTAACACGAAATAAAATCCTTCTTTGTCCATACGGTATTCCTCCCGGAACCACCGCTAATTATTTCGTCGGGAGGCCGTTATGAGCATTTATTACTAAGGCGTCAGTATTTGGTCTGTCAAGTTCGTAACCGTCCTCGAAGCTGCTAGTGCTCGTTGCATGATACGTTCACTGTTTCTTCTACGTTCTGCTTGGCGAAGGGCAACCATAACCTGTACTGCATTCCATTTCTGGGTAGTGTGACACATATGCATAACTATGTTCCTCACTGTAGGCTCCTCACCGAAAGCTCGTCCGCTCATCCGCTCGTTCAGTGTCGAAACGTGGACAGCTCAGCAAAATATGTTCAGCGTCCTCAGGTTCTTCAGGGCAATTGGGGCAGAAGGGATCTTCCTCATGCTTGTATTTGAACAGGTATTTCTTGAAACAACTGTGGCCACTAAGCAGCTGTGTCAGATAATAATCGACCTCTCCATGATTGCGACTGACCCAGTGCTCTACATTTGGGATCAGGGTCGCAGTCCATCTACCTTTTAGAGCATTTTCCCAACGGCATTGCCATTCCTGGATGCTCGTCTTCGCTCGTCTGTCTTTGATGTGGACGTACCTGCCACATAAATGGGTTGCAGTTCTTGTGCCAAAACATCTATAGGAAGCATTGCCGCAATAACGCAAATTGCGTCATCTGACACCGTCCGAAAAGCGATTGCAACTCTTAGTGCGCTGAGTCGATAAGTTGCCCGAATTCCGCTAGTATACGACTCAATACCGGAGCTCCGTAGAGAATCCCTATCCAGGATCTTGCGCCTACTCGATCGAGGTCCACCGATGTTCGCCATGATGCGTGATAAGGTTCCATTTACTTTTGCAGCTTTTTCACTGACTGCCATAAGATTGTCTTTGAAACACATCCGTGTATCAATCCATATTCCAAGGTATCGCAGACATGGCTGGGATATGATTTCATGCTCTCCTGCTTGGAAACTGAAAACCTCACGTGCTTTTCGTGAGCTCAAAAGGACGGCTTTCGTTTTCTGGGTTGCTAGTTCCAGATCCGCTTCTCGTAGCCATCTGTTTACTCTGGCTACTGCATCACTACACAACTCCTCGCTGGTGGAGATAATCAACGCGTCAGGCCTGAGCCTCCTCCGATTCTCCTTCTTTCGCTTCATGTATTGTACTTTCTTCCATTCCTGCTTGTTGCTTGGTTTTGCTTTCGGATGTGCAATATCTCTCCGTATGGTTGTCTCATTTTCCTTATTCTGGGCCTTAACTACAGCCGCCCAGTTTTTTTTCTTCTTAGCATCCGGAGTAGACAGTACGCAAACATTATCTTGGGTTTGCTTGCCTTTCTTTCGCTTTGCAGAAGGTGTCACAACATTCTCACGCTTGCTGTGTGATGCATCGGTCTCATGTTTCCTTTTCTGCTCCGTACATGGTTTGATCCATGGAGATGTTTGTGAGTAGTTATTTCTCCTGATTACTGCCTTCGCTGCATCGTCATGCTGTTCGATAGCAGATAGCTCATACATGGCTCTGATGCTCTCGATTCTTCTGGTGGACTGTTCGCCTTTTTCCATCCTTTCCATCTTTAAGCATTTCCACCAACGATCTTATCTGCTCTCCGAGCTTGCAGAAAGATGTTTTCACGGCTGCTTTGTTTTTCTGCTGTCCTCCAAATATCGAACCCAGTGGGGTATTTGTAGCAGAATCAGATAAACATTCTTCGTCATACTATCTACCACATCATGCTGTGGTCAAACCTGATAGTACGACCACTAAACTACGGGTAGTCTTTAATGCCTCGTGTCCTTCCTCAAATGGAACGAGCTTAAACGATGTATTGTTTCCAGGTCCTTCAATCTGACTTAACGCTTCTACTTTTAAAATTTTTAAGTACATGATCAACGGAGACATAGGGAAAATGTACCGACAAATTCTAGTAGACGAAAAGGACACTCCATTTCAAAGAATTTTATTTCGGGTTTCACCCAACGAGCCTCTTCAAGACTTCGAATTGAAAACTGTCACTTTCGGTTTGAATTGCGCTCCTTATCTTGCGATAAGAACCCTTCACAAGTTAGCAGAAGAAACTAGTAAAAGCCATCCGTTAGCTTCAGTGGTTCTGCGCTCGAGTATGTACGTCGACGATCTGCTAGCAGGGGCTTACAACATCAAAACAGCACTCAACACGCGGAATGAACTGCGAGAAGTTTTAGGTTCTGCAGGTTTTTCACTTCGAAAGTGGACCTCTAACTATCGCGAGCTGTTGTGCGATCTCCCAAAAGGAGATCTTCTCCACAAGAGATTTTTTGACTTCGAAGATCTTCTTTATGCTAAAACCCTTGGGATTTTCTGGAATGCCAATAAAGATATTTTCCAATTTATCGCGAATCCAATTGACCGATCAGAAAGGTCCACAAAGCGAAGCGTATTGTCGACAAATCGCAAATTGTTCGGTCCAGCAGGATGGTTAAGTCCCATTGTTGTCCAAGCAAAAATAATAATACAAGGAATCTGGTTGGAAAAAACAGATTGGGACGAGGACTTAACCAGTCAAACGAAACATGTCTGGAGTCAATTTTTGCAAGACTTGAACGACATAACTAAAATAAAAATTCCCAGATGGGTTCAATTCGCGCCGTGGAAAAATATCGAATTTCACGGCTTCTGTGATGCATAGGAAAAAGCCTACGGGGCAGCATTGTACATACGCATAGAAGATTCCACCGCTGAAATTCACTGTCATCTGATCACGTCAAAGACAAAAGCTCCGGTGAAGACAGCTTCTCCACCTAGGTTAGAACTATGCGGTGCCGTTTTCTTAGCTCATCTTTAGAGAGTTATGTACCAAAGTTTAACATAGGCGAAGACCGCCACCCGCAGAAGGAACTTGGATCCCGAAAGTACTATTGGACCGCGTAGCCGGTGTTGGATATACTTGAGGGTTAAAACCAATAAGCGCGGCCGAAGGCCCCCATACACAGAAGGAACTTAGATCCCGGGAGTACTATTGGACCGCGTAGCCGGTGTTGGACATACTAGAAGGGACTTGAATTCAAGAAATGTATTTAAAAAAAAACAAGTATTTTAATACAAATTATAAATTTGGTATGTAAACTAAGAGTAAAGTATATATAATGTACTACCGTTTTAAAGGTAATTGAAGCTTTCAGATAATATATATAGAAGATATGGTTTATCACGTAAAAAAAATAAAAAAAAAATATTTATTTTTTTTTGTTTGTTGGTTTTATTTTAAAACAAGAAACGATGTTTACTGATCCCTTTTGTACAGCCGAATATCGTTTCTTCAGCTCGACTAGTCTTTCTGCTTGACTAGACTTCCTATCGGGGATCAGTCGACGTAAGTGGAATTCCCCAACACGCGAGTCGAGAGTCCGGGTCGCGGAAAATAAAACTACTGGATTATCGAGAATCCAGCAACCGTCGAGCAATGCTCTACATGGTGTTTGCCATCTGAAGCGTTGCCCTGATAAATTCAGATGCAACCGTAAACATCATACTATGCTGCACGGGCATTCGGAGAATGAAATAAGGTTCCGAAACCGTTGCAATCAGAATCTTCGCGGGTCGATGAGAGTCTCCGTGAACTCAGGGAAAAATCTCCTAAGTCACGAGATCCCCGGGGTGACGGGGTCGAGGGCGGTTTCCTTTCGGAGGGAGAGTCAGTGATCCAGAAGCGATCGTGGCGTTCTCTCCGGGAAGAATCGACCGGGGATGAAGGGCTGGAGATCGAAGTGCTCGTTGAGGAGGATCCTCACCGTGCCGCTGAAGAGCAACCTTCTCTCCCCCTCCATGCACCGAGCTCGTGAATCCTTCTGGGAGTTCGGTGCGACGGAACGATGGCGCCAGTCACGGGGCTGGGTCTCATCGCTTCCGTCCCTCTTTACTTTATCGATGCGCCCTCGTAGACAACACCCGCGCAAGACAGTGCCAGAGCGAAAATGAGAAGCCTCGACAGTTTGAGGGCGACACCCGCATGCACATTCATCAGGACGCAACTCCCCTGATCATGCAGACAACGATGTCAGGAATGATACCCGGAATGGTAGGGCAGCTGGTTGCCCAAGACAGCAAACTAGGCTGGACCATCCCGGAAGTGACACAATTTTAACCCCTTCTCTGACACCAAATCAAACTTATATGTACCACGCCCTTAACTATTAAATGCATTTTAAATATTACGTATTTTATAGTCTACATATAGAATAATATTTGTTTGCAGTGATGCTGCAAGGCGGTATGTTTACGCCAAACATCGAATCACCACTGATCAGGTTTAGATTCATGTTTGTCTACATGTTGACAAACATTGTTCAATGTTTTAGGGCTTTGTGTAGGTTCATATAGGAATCGTCGGTAAAGTTCGACGATCACTTGCTTTCTGATCACATAGGTTTTTTTTTTTTTTGTTTTTTTTATAGAAGGCGAAAGTCAGTGTGGGACTTTAACCCGAAATAAAATCCTTCTTTGTCCATACGGTATTCCTCCCGGAACCACCGCTAATTATTTCGTCGGGAGGCCGTTATGAGCTTTTATTACTAAGGCGTCAGTATTTGGTCTGTCAAGTTCGTAACCGTCCTCGAAGCTGCTAGTGCTCGTTGCATGATACGTTCACTGTTTCTTCTACGTTCTGCTTGGCGAAGGGCAACCATAACCTGTACTGCATTCCATTTCTGGGTAGTGTGACACATATGCATAACTATGTTCCTCACTGTAGGCTCCTCACCGAAAGCTTCGGCTATATCCGCTCGTTCAGTGTCGAAACGTGGACAGCTCAGCAAAATATGTTCAGCGTCCTCAGGTTCTTCAGGGCAATTGGGGCAGAAGGGATCTTCCTCATGCTTGTATTTGAACAGGTATTTCTTGAAACAACTGTGGCCACTAAGCAGCTGTGTCAGATAATAATCGACCTCTCCATGATTGCGACTGACCCAGTGCTCTACATTTGGGATCAGGGTCGCAGTCCATCTACCTTTTAGAGCATTTTCCCAACGGCATTGCCATTCCTGGATGCTCGTCTTCGCTCGTCTGTCTTTGATGTGGACGTACCTGCCACATAAATGGGTTGCAGTTCTTGTGCCAAAACATCTATAGGAAGCATTGCCGCAATAACGCAAATTGCGTCATCTGACACCGTCCGAAAAGCGATTGCAACTCTTAGTGCGCTGAGTCGATAAGTTGCCCGAATTCCGCTAGTATACGACTCAATACCGGAGCTCCGTAGAGAATCCCTATCCAGGATCTTGCGCCTACTCGATCGAGGTCCACCGATGTTCGCCATGATGCGTGATAAGGTTCCATTTACTTTTGCAGCTTTTTCACTGACTGCCATAAGATTGTCTTTGAAACACATCCGTGTATCAATCCATATTCCAAGGTATCGCAGACATGGCTGGGATATGATTTCATGCTCTCCTGCTTGGAAACTGAAAACCTCACGTGCTTTTCGTGAGCTCAAAAGGACGGCTTCCGTTTTCTGGGTTGCTAGTTCCAGATCCGCTTCTCGTAGCCATCTGTTTACTCTGGCTACTGCATCACTACACAACTCCTCGCTGGTGGAGATAATCAACGCGTCAGGCCTGAGCCTCCTCCGATTCTCCTTCTTTCGCTTCATGTATTGTACTTTCTTCCATTCCTGCTTGTTGCTTGGTTTTGCTTTCAGATGTGCAATATCTCTCCGTATGGTTGTCTCATTTTCCTTATTCTGGGCCTTAACTACAGCCGCCCAGTTTTTTTTCTTCTTAGCATCCGGAGTAGACAGTACGCAAACATTATCTTGGGTTTGCTTGCCTTTCTTTCGCTTTGCAGAAGGTGTCACAACATTCTCACGCTTGCGGTGTGATGCATCGGTCTCATGTTTCCTTTTCTGCTCCGTACATGGTTTGATCCATGGAGATGTTTGTGAGTAGTTATTTCTCCTGATTACTGCCTTCGCTGCATCGTCATGCTGTTCGATAGCAGATAGCTCATACATGGCTCTGATGCTCTCGATTCTTCTGGTGGACTGTTCGCCTTTTTCCATCCTTTCCATCTTTAAGCATTTCCACCAACGATCTTATCTGCTCTCCGAGCTTGCAGAAAGATGTTTTCACGGCTGCTTTGTTTTTCTGCTGTCCTCCAAATATCGAACCCAGTGGGGTATTTGTAGCAGAATCAGATAAACATTCTTCGTCATACTATCTACCACATCATGCTGTGGTCAAACCTGATAGTACGACCACTAAACTACGGGTAGTCTTTAATGCCTCGTGTCCTTCCTCAAATGGAACGAGCTTAAACGATGTATTGTTTCCAGGTCCTTCAATCTGACTTAACGCTTCTACTTTTAAAATTTTTAAGTACATGATCAACGGCGACATAGGGAAAATGTACCGACAAATTCTAGTAGACGAAAAGGACACTCCATTTCAAAGAATTTTATTTCGGGTTTCACCCAACGAGCCTCTTCAAGACTTCGAATTGAAAACTGTCACTTTCGGTTTGAATTGCGCTCCTTATCTTGCGATAAGAACCCTTCACAAGTTAGCAGAAGAAACTAGTAAAAGCCATCCGTTAGCTTCAGTGGTTCTGCGCTCGAGTATGTACGTCGACGATCTGCTAGCAGGGGCTTACGACATTAAAACAGCACTCAACACGCGGAATGAACTGCGAGAAGTTTTAGGTTCTGCAGGTTTTTCACTTCGAAAGTGGACCTCTAACTATCGCGAGCTGTTGTGCGATCTCCCAAAAGGAGATCTTCTCCACAAGAGATTTTTTGACTTCGAAGATCTTCTTTATGCTAAAACCCTTGGGATTTTCTGGAATGCCAATAAAGATATTTTCCAATTTATCGCGAATCCAATTGACCGATCAGAAAGGTCCACAAAGCGAAGCGTATTGTCGACAAATCGCAAATTGTTCGGTCCAGCAGGATGGTTAAGTCCCATTGTTGTCCAAGCAAAAATAATAATACAAGGAATCTGGTTGGAAAAAACAGATTGGGACGAGGACTTAACCAGTCAAACGAAACATGTCTGGAGTCAATTTTTGCAAGACTTGAACGACATAACTAAAATAAAAATTCCCAGATGGGTTCAATTCGCGCCGTGGAAAAATATCGAATTTCACGGCTTCTGTGATGCATAGGAAAAAGCCTACGGGGCAGCATTGTACATACGCATAGAAGATTCCACCGCTGAAATTCACTGTCATCTGATCACGTCAAAGACAAAAGTGGCTCCGGTGAAGACAGCTTCTCCACCTAGGTTAGAACTATGCGGTGCCGTTTTCTTAGCTCATCTTTAGAGAGTTATGTACCAAAGTTTAACATAGGCGAAGACCGCCACCCGCAGAAGGAACTTGGATCCCGAAAGTACTATTGGACCGCGTAGCCGGTGTTGGATATACTTGAGGGTTAAAACCAATAAGCGCGGCCGAAGGCCCCCATACACAGAAGGAACTTAGATCCCGGGAGTACTATTGGACCGCGTAGCCGGTGTTGGACATACTAGAAGGGACTTGAATTCAAGAAATGTATTTAAAAAAAAACAAGTATTTTAATACAAATTATAAATTTGGTATGTAAACTAAGAGTAAAGTATATATAATGTACTACCGTTTTAAAGGTAATTGAAGCTTTCAGATAATATATATAGAAGATATGGTTTATCACGTAAAAAAAATAAAAAAAAATTATTTAACCTAAAAAAATTTATTTTTTTTTGTTTGTTGGTTTTATTTTAAAACAAGAAACTATGTTTACTGATCCCTTTTGTACAGCCGAATGTCGTTTCTTCAGCTCGACTAGTCTTTCTGCTCGACTAGACTTCCTATCGGGGATCAGTCGACGTAAGTGGAATTCCCCAACACGCGAGTCGAGAGTCCGGGTCGCGGAAAATAAAACTACTGGATTATCGAGACGCAACTCCCCTGATCATGCAGACAACGATGTCAGGAATGATACCCGGAATGGTAGGGCAGCTGGTTGCCCAAGACAGCAAACTAGGCTGGACCATCCCGGAAGTGACACAATTTTAACCCCTTCTCTGACACCAAATCAAACTTATATGTACCACGCCCTTAACTATTAAATGCATTTTAAATATTACGTATTTTATAGTCTAGATATAGAACTAATATTTGTTTGCAGTGATGCTGCAAGGCGGTATGTTTACGCCAAACATCGAATCACCACTGATCAGGTTTAGATTCATGTTTGCCTACATGTTGACAAACATTGTTCAATGTTTTAGGGCTTTGTGTAGGTTCATATAGGAATCGTCGGTAAAGTTCGACGATCACTTGCTTTCTGATCACATAGGTTTTTTTTTTTTTTGTTTTTTTTATAGAAGGCGAAAGTCAGTGTGGGACTTTAACCCGAAATAAAATCCTTCTTTGTCCATACGGTATTCCTCCCGGAACCACCGCTAATTATTTCGTCGGGAGGCCGTTATGAGCTTTTATTGCTAAAGCGTCAGTATTTGGTCTGTCAAGTTCGTAACCGTCCTCGAAGCTACTAGTGCTCGGTGCATGATACGTTCACCGTTTCATCTACGTTCTGCTTGGCGAAGGGCAACCATAACCTGTACTGCATTCCATTTCTGGGTAGTGTGACACATATGCATAACTATGTTCCTCACTGTAGGCTCCTCACCGAAAGCTCGTCCGCTCATCCGCTCGTTCAGTGTCGAAACGTGGACAGCTCAGCAAAATATGTTCAGCGTCATTCAGGGCAATTGGGGCAGAAGGGATCTTCCTCATGCTTGTATTTGAACAGGTATTTCTTGAAACAACCGTGGCCACTAAGCAGCTGTGTCAGATAATAATCGACCTCTCCATGATTGCGACTGACCCAGTGCTCTACATTTGGGATCAGGTTCGCAGTCCATCTACCTTTTAGAGCATTTTCCCAACGGCATTGCCATTCCTGGATGCTCGTCTTCGCTCGTCTGTCTTTGATGTGGACGTACCTGCCACATAAATGGGTTGCAGTTCTTGTGCCAAAACATCTATAGGAAGCATTGCCGCAATAACGCAAATTGCGTCATCTGACACCGTCCGAAAAGCGCTTGCAACTCTTAGTGCGCTGAGTCGATAAGTTGCCCGAATTCCGCTAGTATACGACTCAATACCGGAGCTCCGTAGAGAATCCCTATCCAGGATCTTGCGCCTACTCGATCGAGGTCCACCGATGTTCGCCATGATGCGTGATAAGGTTCCATTTACTTTTGCAGCTTTTTCACTCCATATCAATCCATATTCCAAGGTATCGCAGACATGGCTGGGATATGATTTCATGCTCTCCTGCTTGGAAACTGAAAACCTCACGTGCTTTTCGTGAGCTCAAAAGGACGGCTTCCGTTTTCTGGGTTGCTAGTTCCAGATCCGCTTCACGTAGCCATCTGTTTACTCTGGCTACTGCATCACTACACAACTCCTTGAGAGTGTCAATGTGTTTTGCCACAACCACAAGTGCGATTCATCCGCGTATCCGACAAGTGTAGCAGGTCAATGGTGAAGATACTATTGTACATTATGTTCCATAAGGTGGGGCCAAGTACCGAACCCTGTGGGACTGATCTCGAAACGTTATAGCGTTTGACACCTTGAGTGGTGTCATAGAACAGAACTCTGTCTCTAAAATAATCTGCAATTATTCGCCTTATGTACTCCGGTGCCCCTAGACTGCGAAGCGACCGCATTATTTGTGGCCAACACGCAGAATTGAAGGCGTTTCTGACGTCAAGTGTAACTACTGCGCAGTATTTTTTGTCGCCACCTTTCCATCTTTTTCCGTTTGTTGCTTCTCGTGCGTTATAGAAGAACGATTTGGACAGCGTCGATAGTTGATTTCCCTCGACGGAAACCGAATTGTTTTTCGGATAGACCTCGTGGACTTTCAAGTGTATCCTGCAATCGGTTGACAATGATACTTTCCAGTATTTTGCCCAACGTATCCAGCATACATAGAGGCTAATCAGGATGCTTTCCGGGTTTGAGTAGCAGCACAAGTCTCTGTCTTTTCCAGAACTCTGGGAACACTCCTTCGTTTAGACAATCTGAATACATCTGTGCAAAAGTATCCGGATCCTGTCGTATGGCGCCTTACTATCGGCAAATTTGTTTAGTATCGACCACCTTATACGCCATGCCCCACGGGTCAATGTCGGCAGTTTCGCAAAGGTCCTTGAAGCAGGAATCTTTGCTGGCTCTTATGGCCTTCTTGAGATGTTGGCGGCATGCTTTGTAATCCGCGTTAAACGATTCCCATGTCGTTCTGTATCGTATCGTTCTGTATCGTGCACGATGTGCTTTTCTACGTGCTTGTTGCACCGTGTCCTGGCTTCCGTTATGCCATCATTCCACCAGTATACAGGCTGCTTGGTCTCTTCGTCATTCTAGGCATTGCTGCATCGCATGCTATGCTTAGGCGTTTTTTGATGCTGTGAGCCATGTCGTAGGTATTTGCTTTATCCGTATTACTCCACACATATTTGAAAACGTTGGCTTTATCCGTATTACTCCACACATATTTGAAAACGTTGGCTTCGAAGTCTCGTTGTTTCCAGCCTGTTGTCTGAGTTATTGTTATCCTTCGGTAGATGGGCATTTGTTTCAGCTCTACTTCTATTCCTCGGTGGTCACTGTGTGTATAAAATTCCCCGACACTCCATGTGGCTCTACGCGCGATCGTGCTGTGCGCGAAAGTTAGGTCAACTGCTGACCGTTTCCTCCCGTTCTCAAATGTGTGTCGGCCATCATTGAGGAGTTGAATATCTAATGTTGCCATACACTCCATTAACACTCTTCCCCTTCGATTGGTTGTTGGACATTTTTAGCATCGCTTATTGAGAGGCTAAAACTAACTGTTTGCGTACCTCGGAAAGTTTTTCGCAGGCGAATCGCACTTTCATCCGGAAGCCGTATGTCGCATTGTTCGTGTAATGCGTTACATATCTCCTCTTGCGTCGTTATTTCGTCTAGATCTTTCAATTGGACGGTTATTGTCTGGGTTTTTGCTATCACCCTTGCAGACCCTCCTAAAACTCCTTCCATAGCTTCTACGTAAGCGCCTGTATTGCTTTCCGGCCCTCTTTTAAGCTCTAGCAAAAGTTCTTTTTTCGCCGTTCGTCGGATGCTTTTCACGTTTTCACCGAGTGTTTTGAGCGCTTCATTGGTTTTGATGTTGCGCAGAATGTCCTCATAGTTTTGATTCTCGCTGGTGGAGATAATCAACGCGTCAGGCCTGAGCCTCCTCCGATTCTCCTTCTTTCGCTTCATGTATTGTACTTTCTTCCATTCCTGCTTATTGCTTGGTTTTGCTTTCGTATGTGCAATATCTCTCCGTATGGTTGTCTCATTTTCCTTATTCTGGGCCTTAACTACAGCCGCCCAGTTTTTTTTCTTCTTAGCATCCGGAGTAGACAGTACGCAAACATTATCTTGGGTTTGCTTGCCTTTCTTTCGCTTTGCAGAAGGTGTCACAACATTCTCACGCTTGCGGTGTGATGCATCGGTCTCATGTTTCCTTTTCTGCTCCGTACATGGTTTGATCCATGGAGATGTTTGTGAGTAGTTATTTCTCCTGATTACTGCCTTCGCTGCATCGTCATGCTGTTCGATAGCAGATAGCTCATACATGGCTCTGATGCTCTCGATTCTTCTGGTGGACTGTTCGCCTTTTTCCATCCTTTCCATCTTTAAGCATTTCCACCAACGATCTTATCTGCTCTCCGAGCTTGCAGAAAGATGTTTTCACGGCTGCTTTGTTTTTCTGCTGTCCTCCAAATATCGAACCCAGTGGGGTATTTGTAGCAGAGCCCTGTAACTTGCTAGTTTTACATACTGAAGCTGTAGTTACTGGCGTTCTATAAATTATATCCGCCTCGACTGGGTTAGTGGGCGATCGCATTATTAAGGACCCTTTCCTGAAAGCGTCTATGCCTGCTCTCTCGTCGCTTGTAGTTAGATCTGCTGTAGAGGAAAAGTGTGCCACCTCTTCAGCATTGTGGTCGTTGGATGACGACGGCCCGGAGCCCGCTTGCTCACTCCCGATGGCCGCCGGTACTGGGGATCCGACTCCCTGCACCGTAATAGAATTCCTTAGTGGACCTTCCATTGTCTGCAAACGATTTTAGTTCGTGGTTGCAGCCACTAGCATTTTATACCTTCTGCCAGGTTTATATTCAGCCGCCCCTACTCTGGGGATCAGACGCTGACCAAGAAGCCGCCCACCATGGGTCAGACGCACTTGGATTTTTTCGCTGCACACTTTAGCTCACTATCAACGGGTGTTGTATAGCTATCCAGGGGGCTCCACAAGGAGGATGTGTGTCAACTTGGATTAGGCAGGGATAAGGATGGTCCTGGAACTCACCAAGTTGAGAACAATCAGCGGCGTTGCCTCAATTGCCTTCTCCCATACCCCCCTCTGATCACATAGGTGACAGGACTTGTTTGTTTCACTTGCAATTTAGATCACATAGGTGACAGTTCTTTCGTAAGTTTCAATTCGGGGTTTGCTTCACATTGGTGAACGACCAATTATTATCATATCACATAGGTGAGAGATCGCAGATCAAATATTATAATAAAGAATATTTACTGCCCCACACAGTTTTAGTGTTTTCATTCTACGACGATTTTGCTGCGGTACGAGTTTTGCTGCCGAGATTTAGTTGCCGATTTTGATGCATTTCATTGCGCGAAGCATCCACCCCCCAGCCCCGCTACTAAGCCCAGAGCACCAGCCAACTTTAATTACTCTCTGGCCAGCGCGCTCTACATTATCTGTGTACGCTCAGGTACTTGGGGTGAGACTTGGTTGAGTGAAAATTGGAGATTTGTTGATGAGTTGTGTTGTGGTTTGTTGTGCTGAGTTACTGGGCCGTGATCTTCGTTCTCTCTTCGCTTCTTCGTCGAAGAATCCCTTTGGATGCTGGAGTTGAAGTTCGGCTGAATAATTCCGGATTTGTTTCTAAATAAAACGCAAGATTTTTTTGCAGCAGAATATTTCTAATATTATATTTATTGGGAGCTTAAGGGTACTTACTTAGTCGCTGTCTGGTTTCCTAATGACCCGAAGAGACCTCGGCGGCGGCCATAACCCTTTACCATCGGTCTTTCGGAGACAGTAGGAGCGACGTCTATGTACCAGATTTACTACTAAAACTTTAATTTCTTAACACTACTAATTACAAAAGAGTGGAAAGAGAAAGTGTTTACGCCAAACATCGAATCACCGCAGCAGGTTTAGATTCATGTTTGTCTACATGTTGACAAACATTGTTAAATGTTTTAGGGCTTTGTGTAGGTGCATATAGGAATCGTCGGAAAAGTCTCCACTTTCACGAATCCATCCGAAGTTTTCCGACGATCACTCACTTTTTAGATAAGATAGGTGATACACGTCTCACTTTTTAGATCACATAGGTGATATGCGTCTTGCTTTTCTGATCACATAGGTAATAGTTCATACATTTTTGGATCTCACCAGGAAGAGATCAAGTTTTTCAGGTTTGCTTCAGAATGGTGAACGACCATAGTTAATACTATATCACATAGGTGAGAGATCGCAGAATATTGTAATAAAAGAATATTTACTGCCCCGAATTTTAGTGCTTTCATTCTACAACGATTTTGCTGCGGTACGAGTTTTTGCTGCCAAGATTTAGTTGCCGATTTGCCGGACGGAAAATTTGGTTTTGTCGACGGCATTTCGATTGCGCGAGCATCCACCCCCCAGTCTCGCTATTAAGCCCAGAGCACCAACGCCAACTTTAATTATTTAGAGGCCAGCGCGCTCTACATTTAGGTCCTTCGATCCGGATCTTCGCCGCCACACCAGAGTTATCAGTGCCAGAGCCATCAGAAAAGAAGGTGCGTGGAATATAGTGTTTGATTTGGTATCCCCTCTCGCGTTTTTATAAATAAAAACAGAATAATTTATTTATTCAAATTCGCGAACACGCCCGAACTTGTTAATTCGCCGCAACTCAAAACGTTTGAGTGGAAAAAGTGCAACAAAAGAGTGTGTGAATAGTCACACACATCTATTCTCTTTTTCAACAGTTGTGCACAGTGGGTCATAGAGACCAAATTTTACTGTCCAACTGGTTTGCGGTTCATAACCAATAGTGTTTATAGGTTTTCCTCTTCTTTTTTTTTTCCTCTCGACACAGACAATTTGCTGTGTTTATTTTGGGAAAATGAAATCCAATATAAGCATAAAAATTGTGCGAGGAAATACAAAGACTCCACTAGATGTCAAGTCGTCATATGAGACTGTCTTACACCGACGATCCACAGACAAAGCCGACGATGAGGCAACGGACTTAACAACGCTCAAAGTTAAGTATCGTGTTTGCTACGATGCATATGTCCGTTGCACGGGGAAAATGAATCAATTGATTTACGAATTTAGTCAATCAATTTCCGAACCAAAGGAAATTGATCCCCTTCCTATGTCTAGTCACAGCATCAATCTGCCTCCGGTAGATATCGATGTTTTTCATGGTGACTATATGTCCCGGCCGTCTTTCCGATCCATGTTCACCGCGGTTTATTTGTCGAATTGTCAAAAACTCGTGGAGAGGCGAAAGATATAGTTCAGAAATCGCCTCTCACTCATGACGGTTTCGCTACCGCTTGGCAAAATCTCGCTGACCGGTACAAAAATAATACACATAAATAATTGCATTTCAGTGTTGCAATTGTATGATATGGATATCAGCAATTGGGACGCCATATTTGTTTATTTATGTTCCACTCGGCTACCTGTGGCTACGCTATTATTGTGGGAGCAAGGTATTGTTTCCAAGTCCGAAATACCACGGTGGGACAAGGACAATTTCTTGACGACTCGTTTCCAGACGTTAGAAACAGTTCTTGACATACGAAGTGCAACAACTTCAAGGGCGTCTGTGAAAGTTACGACTTCTCACATAATTCG